>VZTG01004619.1:358099-624486 GCA_013397845.1 Melanocharis versteri
AAAGAAAGAAAGAAAGAAAGAAAGAAGCATCAGTTCACAATCAATATCAAACTTTTCTTCTTTTTCTTTTCCTAAAAAACAGCAGAAGGATCAAATGTCACAAGCTTCCAAGAATATTCTCATGATTGATAGGCGTATAAGTTGATGATTGTCAATCTTAATGAGAACATAGCAAGATTGCTGGGTTTCACAGATAAATTTTTTCTCCCTGTAGGCAATCAACACCATCCTAAGGATGCTTTCAGATCTATGTATGGGAAAATTAACAATCTGTGAAAGCGCATTTCTTTCAGGATTAATACTGGAAATCTCAATGACACTATTGTGCCACTAGAATGCCAAAAAAAATTACAGATGTAAATCTTCTTTTCTGTCTCTACTCTGACTGCTGCAAGACAGCTTCCAGTATTTTAAAAGAGAGAGGTTGTGGACAAGACTATGGTCTTTTCCTGTTTTGGGGTGCTTTTTATCGGAAGAATGAAGAGGCAGATGTGAAGCTTCACCCATATCTTCTGCCCGTTTAACCCGGATGTGGTTTAACCCTAGTCAGCAGAACAAACCCATAGACACATCTTTTAGGAAGTACCAATTCTCACATCCCTAACAACATATTCCATCACATAATCATCCTATTTCCAGTGAGAGTTTGTTTCAAACACTGCTCAGTCCAGTTTGAAATGTTTTGAAACAATGAGAATTCCTTGAAATGAAATCTTCCCCAGCTAATAATTTTCCTGGTGTGAACAATTCACCAGGTACTCCAATTGTATTTTCTTATCTGTCTCATGTCTCTCAAACTCAGTCTAATAAGCAGTGCTGCTCTGACGTGCAATACTTCCCATCACGGGATCTCAAAGAACTGAAACAAGCATTAACTAGTTTGCAAGACCTCAGAGAAGATAAATTTAAACACAATGATTNATATTTTGATCTCTAGATGGTTTATTTGTTTCCATTTCTGACCTCCAATATTTTTTGCTGATACACCGTGAAAACACAGCTTTGTTCAAGTCGTTTCATTTACCTTAGGAAGAGGATTGGGAGAGGGGAAGAAAGAACAGAGAAGAGAAAGAGAAAGAGAAAGAGAGAAAGAGAAAGAGAAAGAGAAAGAGAAAGAGAAAGAGAAAGAGAAAGAGAAAGAGAAAGAGAAAGAGAAAGAGAAAGAGAAAGAGAAAGAGANGACAAGACTATGGTCTTCCTGTTTTGGGGTGCTTTTTGTCAGAAGAATGAAGAGGCAGATGTGAAGCTTCACCCATATCTTCTGCTCATTTAACCCGGATGTGGTTTAACCCTGGTCAGCAGAACAAACCCATAGACACATCTTTTAGGAAGTACCAATTCTCACATCCCTAACAACATATTCCATCACATAATCATCCTATTTCCAGTGAGAGTTTGTTTCAAACACTGCTCAGTCCAGTTTGAAATGTTTTGAAACAATGAGAATTCCTTGAAATGAAATCTTCCCCAGCTAATAATTTTCCTGGTGTGAACAATTCACCAGGTACTCCAATTGTATTTTCTTATCTGTCTCATGTCTCTCAAACTCAGTCTAATAAGCAGTGCTGCTCTGACGTGCAATACTTCCCATCACGGGATCTCAAAGAACTGAAACAAGCATTAACTAGTTTGCAAGACCTCAGAGAAGATAAATTTAAACACAATGATTGAGTGAGATAAATTTAAACACAATGATTGAGTGAGATAAATGGATAAGAGATTTTTAATGGAGACTCACAAGAAAACAGTTCTAGAAAAAATTCTGGAAACCGCAAACAAACATCCATTTTTTGGATAAAATTCTTCCTCTGGGGGGTTTTGATAAAAATACTCAGAGTGTGCAAAGAGTGGATGCTTGAAGTTGGGAGAATTTCATGTAAGTGTGTTTCCACAGGAAAAAGTAGACTTAATGTAATTGGTACAAAATTTGAGCTTGAAATAGTCCCAGTGATGTGGAGGTTTGGTGTATCCCCAAACACAGGAGGACTATGAGTGTACTGTGGAATGTGGGACACCAAACTTGTTTTTAGCTAAAAGCGTTCATCTCCAGAGGAACAGTAGAAGGTTTGAGGAAGGAAAAAAAATTCTTCTGTGTTTGGACATGGCGATGTGAATAACTTGAGCATTATAGCAGTCAATATAGACATGTTGGAAGACTATTAAATATCCTCTTTTCCTCTCATTACTTCTGGAATGGTCTTTCCAGCATTCATAACTCCAGGAGATAATTGTCCAAGCTGTCTGAGATGATATTCCAAGCTCTCTGTAGACTCAGAAAGATGACATTACTCTGGGGCGAAATTTTCCAAATGTTCTTCTTAAATTGGGATAGAATATTTTTCTTCCTGATAAAATAGCCACTGAAGCTTGGAGGTCACCGTGGTATGGGTTTTAGTTTCTGACACTGCTCCTTTGCAGCAGACCTTCTTTTACAGCAGCTGATTGCTCCCAAACCTGAAAAGCAAGAGATCAACCCTTTACTGATTTATCTAATCCCTACGATTACCTGTTTAGGCTTCAGGAGATAAAACTCCTAACACTACCACTTATTAAAAATAAAAAAAGAAAAAGATAAAAATCTCTTTAATGAATTGTAGTGTTTCAGTTAATATCCTTCTCTGTAGTAATTCTGTTTTCTCTGAAGTAATTTCAATTCTATTTAAAACATAAATTACAGAGTAGAAAAGAAGACTAGGGAACTATTTTGCTTCTATGGATAAAGTCTAGGTGTCACCCATCTCTTCTCATTTGTTTCTCCTAGATGTCCAAATAGAGAATAAGGAAGAGTATTCAGCAGATGATGATGCATTGGAGGCAATTTCCTGCTCTTCAAATTACACTTCACAGGATATTAAAATGCCACATAATTAGACTCATTTCATAGAGATTACAGTGCTACTGGTCTTGCTTGTTATTTCTATCTCTTCATCTGTTGCTGCACCTCAAACTGGTGCTGATTATTCCACAGATCTCATAACCCCCCGATGCCACATATGTTTATTTCTTTCTGAAATTCACCTATTTCAGGAAGAGTGTTTCCACTTCTGTAAACTCCGAATCAGTTTTCATTATCAAATTCTAATCTGATTTCCAAATTTTAATCTGTATTAAATTACTCTTTATTAATTAAAGCAGGTACAATAGAGAATGAGTCAGATCCTAAATTATTCTTCCTACAGCAAGTGTGCAAACTTTCACACACGTTTCAGAGTCAGTAATAAAAAAAAATTCTAAGCAATAGAGAAACACGCCTGTTAACAGAATTTCTAAATGCGGTCTTAAAAAGGACCAGAATATATGTTTCTTATTGAAAAAGAAATATTTCTTCTCCATTAGTAATCAGGATATCTATTAAAGAGAAGCTACTAAATGTTTTCAATTTAATCAATTAGAATATCTCAATTGAACAATCATAAATTTTTTGACAAACAAAAATCTCTGAATCTGTGCTGCTGAATTTTAACGAGTAGTGTGACCATACTGAAAGATCTGAGAGAACCAGAAATTAACAGATGTCATGGCAGTATCTAAGAAAAAGATAAATAAGGATTAATTGGGTAATTTAGTTTCAATACAGTCTCATGTACAATAATATAAAGCAATGTGGGATGTCAACAGCAAAATCTCACATTGATAATGTAATTAAAGTTGCATAAATGGTTTTAAGGATGTTAAATACTATCGCACAATATTTTTGCCTTTAATAAGAGTGAAATTTTGGTCTGTACAAAAATGCTGCATAGAATCTTTCAGGATGTTTGAATAACGCTTAATATAAAATAAAATAATATGAATGGAAAAATATAAAAGGAAGTGGAACAAATCATTAGGTTTCAGAATATCACTTAAAATGAGGAACCATAAGGCAGTGAGAATGCTTTAAGTGGGTAATCTCAGAGGTCGGTCTCAGCTTCGTGTCATTCATTAAATTTAGAAATTGTGTGTAATAAAATAGAAAATAATAGTTGGCAAAATTTGTTGATGATAATGTAATTAAAGCATGGCAAGGGGGTTTTCTTTCAAAATAGTGCAATTTTAAGGCGTATAGAAAATGGATTGTTTATGAGCAGTTCATATTAGTCAAATTCTGAAACTAATCAAGATCCCAGCATCCTCATATACAGGGAGTGCAAACAGTCAGTCTTGGTCAGACTAAGAAAAAAAATGTAGACTTTGTCTAATTTGCTAAATACTGCCATATAAATGAGTGAGATAAACATTTAAAGAGGTTTGAGAAAAAAAGAAGAAAAACACAAACCAAAACACATACAACCCTACAGACTGGTGAACACACAATGAGAAACTAAAAACCTTAATCTAATAGTTAAACTCTGTCTACCTAGTACTGTGTCATCTGCTAACAAACCTCTACACTAAAGAGGTTTCGGACAGCTGATTATTATTTTATAGAATCCTGAAATGATTTGGGTTGGAAGGGACCTTCAAGGTAACATAATTCCATAGTCTCCTCCGGGGCAGGGGCACCTTCTACTAGACCAGGTTTCTTAAAACTGCATGCAACCTTGCCTTGAACACTTCCAGGGATGGAGCTGCCACAGCTTCTCTGGGCATCTCGTTCAAGTGCCTCACCACCCTCACTGTAAAGAATTTCTTTCTAATATCCAATCAACTCGTTTTCAGTTTACTTCATGATGAAAAAAAAGGTATTGGTAGTATCTAACAGTTGGAAAGTGAAGTTAAACGATGCATATAAAAGAGAGGGTACACGTTTTCTGACAAGAAAATAGCACCTGGGACTCCCTGTTTAATAATGTCAATGGCGAGAAATCTTTTGAGAAGATACAATCTACCTCAAAAAAGGGTACAGGCTTATTTCAGAGAAGCTTAAATAGGACATTTAGGCTGTTAATGAATGGATCAGATCAGATATTTGGAAGAATTCTTCCCAGCCTGAGCTTAACAAGTCCATTTGAAAAGAGTAGTTTGACTGACATCCTGAGTGCTTCCAAATTCAACATGATTGGGGAAAAAATCATAAGTTTTTGTGACAAAGTTACCTGTTCAAGGGCAGATCTCTGCCTCTGAATGACTAATTCTGCATCTTCTCAGACTTAATAAAAATAACAGGGATACCAAGATACGCTTCCTCTCTACGTTTGCATGGATGATGAAGGCTGAAACATCTAGGCCAGCTGCATAGGTCTGAACTGTAAATACAAGCAAATTTGTTAAATCAAGCAACTCTTTCATTCAGAGAGATTACCCTCCATAACAGCAAGAAAAATGGGATGAAGACAAGAATCAGGACCAAGTTTTCAGAAAGAAAATATCCGCATTAAAATATGACAGCTTTCAGCGTTTGTGATGTCCATTCTCCAACTTTTCCCCATGGAGAGTATCCCAGGAAGTATTTTAGTGTCTTCCAAATCTGTTGCTTCATGATAATTTGAAGCATCAAGATACTGACCCTGAAGCTTTGCTTACTCGTTATTTTTTAAGGTAATCTCATTGAATTTTGGTACTGAAAACTGCTTTAAAGGAGTTTCTATCAGTTTCTGGAGCATAATCTAGAAATATGAAGTAGTATCTTCTTACCCTCGATCATTACATCAGTTCATAAATGGAATTTAAAGCTTGAAATGACAGCATTTCAAAACGTGCAGAGAATCATTACTCTCGGGGACCGGTCTTATCTTCTCCAGGAGGTTTTTTTTTTGTGTGAGTTTTTTGTTTCATGAATGATAGATCTGAGGATTTGTCTCTCATTCTTCTAGTCTCTCAAGAAAGTGATATTTACACATACTAATTGGTAAAGTCACAGAAGAAAAGTTATGTAAGTTAATGTTCTCACACAGTTTCATATTTGGCCTTTCTGTTCTGACAAGTTGCCATGCTTAAAGATAATGAAAGACTTTTTTTCAAGCAGCATATCAAGCCAAAGTTATTATAACTTAACTTTTATGTGTCATACACATTGCACAACTCTGCAACTCTGTCTTCGTGAACTAGAAAGTTATATAAAGTTATAGAGATGCAATGTATAGTATCCTTCTGTTTCCCTACAGAGTCTACATGGTCTATGTGGATCAGGTAGAAAATTACCATTCATGCAAAAACACAAAAACAGCCCCAAAAATCTCTAAGTATTACTCCAGAAAACCAAATTAATTACACAACCATAATAAAAACTCAGGCCTTTGTTAAGATTACTCAAAATGTTCAGACACCTACATCACAATACATTTATTTAATGGACAGTGATAAACCTTATCCCTGCCTTTCTATCAATATTCAGAATAGCCATGAAACCCTGAAGAAAGGAAAACATGTTTCTTCCATTGATAAATTTTATTAAAATCTTCCTTCCTTACTCTTGTGTGTAAAAACAAAAATAAATCAGAAAGTATGAAATATTAATCTAGACAAATTTATTCTTTTTTCATGAAGCTTGATAATTTGCTGGACAAGCTATTATGCAAACGCCATTGCAGACAGACAGAATGACTAAACGTACATAGAATGCCACACAATGCATCAAACCATAGGTATTTCCACTCAGTCATAGAAAAATTATTTTAAAAGAGAAGAATCACCAGTTTTGGAGACATATATACAACATAAGAGATTATCATATATAATATAATATTACATATAGGTGAGGTTTTAGTTCATCATTGGATTTTGGATTTAGATTTAAAATAAGAGTAAGAACACTGGAGTAGAAAGGCACCTGCATGTGTGCTGTCATGTTAAATGTTTCTGTTTGTGTTATATGTGTAACTTTCTCTGTGGGCTTTGTTGCTCTGATACCTTTATTCATTAATTTATTCTTTCTATTCCTATAAACTTATTCATAAATTTATTCTTGTGTTTCATCTCTGAAGTGTCAAAATTACATTGAAAAGAATAATTTCATCTACAAGCTTCAGCCAGTTATTTTATTTTACTACAAATATATGACAGGAATTATAGTGTATTAGTAATTAAATAAGTAAAGTTTTCATTAAGTTTGAGAAGTTTACAGTGAACTAGAAAAAAAAAACAGTTAACTAGAAAAAAAAAACAAAACAAAACAACCAACAAATGCCTTGTTTCTTTGTACCTAAAGTGTATAAGTACAACCTGCTAAGAAAAAGTAATAATTTTCAGTCTTTTGGATCACCTTCTGTGCTGCATCTCCTGGTACACTCTGGTAGTATGGAGACGAAAGGGAGTCTCAGAATCAAATTGTAATCTAGATTGAAAGAGACTTTGGAGGTTACTTGGTCCAACATCAACACTGTACTGAAAATCCCCAAACTGGACATACTTTGTGAGATGTCCTCTCACAAGTCTGAATGGTGGGACACAGACATTTCCCCTGATGGATTTGCTCTTATTAATGCAGTCCATGGTTCTGTTGGCCTTCCCTGCTGTGGCAGCACACTGATGTCTGGTGGATTCCCCACTGTGCCTGGTTCTCCTCTGCAAAGGCATCTTTTCTCCAGTCAGTTCCTAACTTTTATGGGTGTATGGCACATGTGTGATTCTGCATTTCCCTTTGCTGAACTTCCTGGGGTTTCTGCCAACCTGTAGAGGCTCCATTGGGTGACAGACCTCGAGAACATTGCTGACTCCCTCCAGCTTGGTGCAGGCTTTTGCATAGTTCAGGTTGTTAAAAAAGACAGGAATAAACTGACGTGCAGAACCTTTGTGGCCACAAAAGCACAGCTACCAAAGAGAGCCACAGCCCATATCCAGAGCACTTGAGGCTTGCTCATACTCTACAGCATTAAAAGGGTATGAAGTCACCTAGCACACAGCATAGCACACTGTTAAATGCAGTTATTATAGGAAAAAATTATTGAGAAGAAAGAAGGATATAAAGAGACAAGTGAAGAGATACGCCTCTCATTCAGGATGTCTGAGTACATTGCTTTTGGGGAAGGTCAACACTTCTTGGTTTGTTGTTTTTTTTTTTAAAAAAGCAACTCACAAGTGACACATTTAGAAATGGAGTACATATGGCTCTAAAATGAGAATAATGCCAAAAAACCACAAAAAATCAAGAGGAAAATATTTTTAAGAAGGAAAAAATCCTGAAACTACGCTAAACCTGATGCCACAAACCAAAGGCGACATCCATAAAAGTAAATTGCTGAAAACAGAGAAGGCTTTCAGTATATGATCAAGAGCAGTATTGAAAAGCCCTGGTAGCATGGCAGTATGGGTTTAGAGGACAGAACTTTGTGACTCATGCTGGAAGTACTCCATTGGATTGAAGAAGTTAGCAGTCTAAAATCTAGGAGCTTTTTTTAGACTTTTTCTAGTGTCAGAGTGAGCAGGAAAAGCCTACAGATAATGACTGGAAAGTTACTCTCTATAGGGCAAGTCAAGGGAGGCTACACTCCTGACATTAATGTCTTTGTCAAATTAGTCCTGGGATCACAGAACCCACTAGAAGGTGCCCCTGCCCATGGCAGGGTAGTTGGAACTAGATGATCTTTAAGGTCCCTTCCGCTCCAAATCATTCTGTGATTTTATGAAACACCTATATCCCCTTTTCAAAATTATTCGAGTATTCCCACTAATGGCCTCCTATGTGGGTTCATGCCCTAAAGGTGAAGTATGCTTTCTTTATAACTGTTTTAAAAGAACGGAATTTTAAAACTGACTCCATATAGCAGTCACTGATACAGTACATGTGCTGTTTTGACCACCATAAAAGATATAGGACCTAGCATCTTCATGCTTTTTATGAAGCCCTCTTATGAAAACTAAGTTTATGTATTTTTAATAGTAATTTCTGCTTTATTTAAAAGTAAGGAGCAATGGGATTTATAAGATTAGGCAATCAAGGTTTTAAGTAGTGTTTAGACGTTATTATTTTTTAGGCTAGGTACCATTTGTGAAATTAAATTTTTAATAACCTTTCAGATATTTAGCCTTAGGGAAATAATTTCCTTAACAGTAGTTCAAAGGTTTTATGTCACAGTAAAGGCTTTGAAATATGATGTGATCCCTTTCATTCCAGAAAGTTAGCTTTAAAAGAAACCAAACAAAGTAAAAATGTTAATGAGGAAAAGGTATGCAGTCCAGCTCCAAAACAAGACAGGTGGATGGGGAAACAAACTCTGTTATCAAAATGCTTTTGTAAGATTTCATCCTGTGTTTTCTAAACACAGTAGCAGCTCCCAAATCTTCACAATCAGGCTTCCAAGATTTAAATTTTGAAAATGTCAGAAGGGGCAGTAACTCTGAACTTCCTCGCCAAGTGAAAGCTAGACAAATGTTTGACACTGGGAACATTCTCCCTTGCCTCCATTCCATGGCTGATGTCTAGCCCAGATCTACTGAAGTGGAAATGGAATATGGAAATAAACCGACCTATTAGATAGAGAAGGACTTTTAAAAGGTTATATCCCATCCACAGTGTTTGTCTGAACCTAAGCCTCTGCCTAATACAAGTTTTTTCAGAGATTTATTTCATCAAATTTCAGCAGATGTACATTTGGCGATGGTCAGTCTGGGTTTCAAATGCTGCCTTCATTTCTCAGGATAAGGTCACTGCCATTTATGAGAGTAGGAGACTTTCTTCTAATGTCAGAGAGAGCAGAAACCCTTTTCCAGGAAGTTGCTGAACCACTTGGATTAAAAGTATCTGTAGGAGTATTCATTCTTTGTCAATTATTGATGTCCTTTTGTTCACCCAAAAGAGAAAAATAGTCTCACTAATTAAAGTTTTCTCATGTTGCAAATAAATGAGAACAGACTTTTGAAAGATTTATCTGGCAGTTCCTTTAATAGCTTCCAGCTGACCTATAAACACTTAAACAGTTTATTCCAAAGCTGATCTGCTTTCCTGAATGGCACAAAATAGGCTTCAGCTATCATGATACTGCTCACATTTTTGTGAATAGGTTGGATGATAGCATATTGTCAAAAACAATAACAATGATATAAAATGATAATAACAAAAACCCACATCTACCTATTTCAAGCAGAGTTGATTGCTGAAATATTAAATTCATGCTCATCAAGAAACCAGAAAACATTAACTATCCTTCATATTTTCCTATATAGACTATTATATAATTTTAGTAATAATTCTGTCAAAAACTTTGATGGAGATTTCACAGCACTCATGGCAGTGGCGGTGGGTATACTCCAAAAGCCAGTATACTGCTGTTTACTTTCAAGGTTTATGTATAGTCTCTTTTCTTCTATTCTCTTTCTAAATTGCAAATATCTGACTCCAATATGGATTATCCGCAAATCTGTTTTTACAAGAGCAGGAGGAAAGTTTGAAAAACAAGTGTAAATTCTGGAGACTGCTACCTGTCTTCTTCACTTGGACTGCTAAGACAAGTTATTTAAATAGTTCTAAATAAATTAAAGATTTCAATGCCTATTTGGAGCTAAAACCAGTAGACAAATAAATAGTTAAATATGGAAAGAAGAGTCCAAGGAAAAGGAAAAGAAATCAGGTTGGTCAGTTGGATTCATATTGTTCCCCCGAAAGCATTGCATAACCAAAGATTAACAAAAAAAAATACTAAAAGTATATTAATAGCAAGCTAGAACATTGTGTAATATTGAAGAAATTATTATATTTTGCTATTTACTGTTTAAAGTTTTATAAGTTAAATAGAATTTTATTTCAGTTGAGTTGGTCTACTCTGTCATCAAACCCAAGGTATAAATAATAAATTTGGCCTATGGGCCAAATAAACAGGCGGAATCTACAAACAAACCAATAAAATTCTGCTTTTCCTGCATACTGGATGAAATACCACTAGAAAGAGTAAAAATATTTGCAATTCGTTTTCCATATTCAAATAGCTTGAGATTCCTTTACCAAAACCAAAACAAAACAAAAAAACAGACAAACAATCAAACAAACAAACAAACAAACAAACAAACAAAAACCCCACCAAAACATCTTTTGATGCTTTGTGGTTTTGCTTGTTTGTTGGTGGGGTGGTTTTTTCCTAATCCCTGGACATCAAATAACCAAGGAGAGGAAGAGTAAGAGAAAGAAAAAAGGAGACTACAAAACCTAGAGAGGTGAAGACAAACCAATTTCACCTCTTTTGAAATCAGAAGTAATGGTATGTGTTCCTATCCATAATTCGGAAACACTCTGTTTAAATTCCATATTATTTCTGTGGAAAAATATTTTCCATTGAAAAGCAAGGCTGACAATTTCTTTTCATTGTAACTTTCCTGTTCTTTTCTGAAAAAGTTATTTTCAAAGACATGCTAGAAACAACGCAAGACTTCAGGTTCTCTTTCTTTTCGGCATAATTATTCCTATGACAATTACAAGGAAAAAAAAAGAGAGAGAGAAAATCAAAGCCAATTAAATATCTGGTTTACTAGCAAAACAAAAGTGAAAATAGATTTTCAATGCAAACTTTTCTTCATGGAACATTATCAGTAATTTTTTCAGCTTTCTATTAGAGAAAGCTTTTTTCATCCTGTTTACCCTCCTGGGTGTCTTCCAGATGGAAACAAGTGGGACAATCAATAAATGAGGCTGCTCAGCATGGTTGCCAGATTTTAAATATTAAAATCCCGGCCCAGGGAGGGCAATCATGCATGCACATGTAAGTGCACATGAATAAGTAGGTCCAATGTCTCAGAGGTAACCCAAGCAAACTAGTGCTGTTTCATGCTTGAACGTTACCCAGCACACCTGGCATTGGATCCAGTGCATATTTGTGATGTATCCACAAGTCTGCTAAAGTCACTTTTGTGGCTGACATCACTCAGCCTCTTGTATAGACATAAATTAACTTTCTGCGATTGCAGCTGGTTGCTGTAAAAAAAAACAGGGAAGAATTTATGTAGGCAAAGCACAGCAAGTGTGGGATTTGACTGTATAAAACAGGATAGTCAGATCTCATTAAGAGTTTTGGCAGCTCTTCCATTCATCTTTCTGCTAGTAAGCTTCATCTGATATGGAGGCCATAAGCAACTGATTAAGAGCTTGCTTTCTCATACCAATATTCCACTAAAAATATCTCTGAGGTTCTATTTTATGTTAAAGGAGAAATTACAAGATATCTTGCGTAAGTCAACGACACTCATATGAGTTTTGGAGCAGGAAAAAACCCAACGCCTGAAGACAAGCCAAATTGTGATCTCAGAGGACTCTGTGTCAAGCTTAATGGCTTCTCTGGAATAACCTCAAGTTTATGTGAGAGTCACATAGATCAGAATTTCATATTAGATCTGACATTTTTCAGCACAAAATCATCCAAGAAGAAAAAGAAAAATATTCATTTTGATCAATCCACACACAAACGTAAACTATATTGTTATTTTACAAGCCCATCTCAGCTCTGCATCCTCTTTTGCAAGGACATAGGGGAGGATGGGTTGGATAATTTGCTCCAGTATTGAATGGCTTGAGCACGCAAAACAAAATGACATAGATGCACTTCTTCCTAAAATCCTTTCATTCTGTTTCACATGATTATGTTTTAAAAATGAAGTAAATAAACAGCTAAAGAAGTGTTCCTGACTCAGTGATATTAAACGAATTCAATTATTTTGCCTACTATATTTTGGGTAAAGCAATAAAAACAAGAACATAAAACAGACACACCCCACCAAGGCTATGACATGTAGTCACTCAGCATCCTGCTATTAGTCATTCTAACTACAAGCAATCTACCAGCACAGATTGCAATAATGGTGTTTTTTCCCCAGCACAGATGTTCATGTTTCCCTGATCATCTTACAAAAGGGTAAGATTGTCTGCAAAGGTCAGGTCCATCTCTTTTTCTAGCATGGATACTGTGATGCTTTGACTATTCAGCACAGAATTTAGACTGTCACCTGATCTTAAGAAAAATGTGTATTTGCTCCTCCACTGCTGCATGATAATGGCTTTTACTGTACCCAGGATCACAGCATGGTCACCATTTCACCTCATTACTTTCTAAGGCATTTGAAAAGATACTCCAGGCTCAGAATAGCGCTGTCTAAAACTGTCTCCCTCCTCCGAGGTTAGCTGGCAATTTAAACAATACAATATGAGTGTTGTATATTGAAAAGAAAGCTAAAACAGTGGTTAGAAGGAGAAGCCAATAGAGGGCTTTTTGAGGTCTCTTAGATTTCCTTGTGTCTTGGTGGCTGACTGCAAGGAATGTAGATTTGATGGAAAAAATTAGTTAGGGTTTTAACAGTGAGAGATTTCAAAATATGTTCCTGCACTTTGGCCCTGTATCACCTAAGGAACTAAATGGATTTTTCGCAATTGTCTGAGCAAAGAGTAGTAATATAGTTCATCTTTCCAGTAAAAACACAGAATCATAGAAACGTAGAAGGCTTTGGTTTGGAAGGGACCTTAAACATCATCTAGTTCTAACCTCTCTGCCCTGGGCAGCGACACCTTCCATTAGACCAGGTTGATCAGGTCCCCGTCCAGCCTGGCCTTGAACACATCAGTCAGCAGACATTATTTCCATTTCTCACTGTGACATGGTGCCTCCACAGTGTCCTTCATCCTCCCTCATTGCTCAGCACCTCAAATTCAGATATTCTGCACTAGAAATCTGTGTCCCTGGGGATTTGTCTTCAGAATCATCATAAAATATCAACAGATTTCTTTCATATTATTTCCCTGGCCTCATGTAAACTCTGTGAGGTAGAAGGCAAATGTGAATCCACTTCTATATTTTTCTTGATCCCCCTATTGCTCCCTGCTTATCTCCTCTGGACTTTTAAGAATGAAGATTATAAGCATCAGATTCCCTCTGTAACACCTTAGGCCTGAGAATGCAAAGGAAAAATTAGGGAATTATGGTAATGACACATGTTCAGTACTGCTCTGCAATGCAACACATGTCTCTTGATATAAAATAAAGCAAAAAAATTATTAATTAAAAAAACTTCATGCAATTCATTTCCATGGAGGAAGAAAGGATTAAAGAAACAATGTGACCACAACTTTACCTGAGACATGGAAATACCACAGAGCAAAACTAAGAAAAACCAAGAAACAGAAAAAAGACAAACAAAAATCTCCAGTTTGACAGATTTCGTTTTTTTTTTTCCCATAGTAGCAGAGGGGGTTATATCTGCTGGAAAAATATGTATTTTCAGCTTTGCTTCAGTAGCTGTAGCCTTGTCTTTGACAAATTCAAGAAACATAAACCGTGTGGTGACACTGTAAGGGGGAAATTATAGAGCATAAAAAATAGCAATGACATCGAAATGAATATTGTTCATGACTTGCATCAGAGTAGTGAAGGTGTAAAAAAAGATTATAGATAATCTAGTGCCTGACATTCTTCTCCCTTTGGGATGTCCCCATCACCAGTCACAGTGCAGTGACTTTGTATGAGAATTTTTAGTAGAATGGTAGAGTCAAAGGGTAGAGTGTTCAAATATAATTATAAGTCAGTTACATATGTTTGCATTCACCCAGCTTGCTTCATCAATGTTCACATTAACTTTGTTCACATTAATTGTATTCAAAATGCAGCTTCCTTATTCTTTTTTTTTTAACCTACTCGAAAAGAGCAGAAGTCTTCCTGATATATGAGTCACTATTACATACCATCAGACCTCAAAAGACAAAAAATAAGGGTAAAAAAAAGTAATGTAATGTTGCCACTCTTCAGCAACGGATTAATTCCAGACCTCCCAATTAACACCATTGTCATTTAAATAAATGACGACTTTTACAAAGGTTTTTTTACTTATTAGCCTTTTGCTCCTTTCAATATTCATTAATAAATTATTGTATAAAGTGTGATGGTCACATAAGAGAGTGTGTGGGAAAGCATAACACCAACACAAAACTTATTTAAACAATTAAGCTGCAGGAAATTGGACATTAATCTCCTTCACAAATATTGTGTATAATAGCACGGATTTCTCTAGCAACATGCATCTGATTTAAAGCATTCGGCTTCATCTGTTATCTTAGAGGTGTCAAACATCCATTGGTGAAACTGCTAAAATCTCTTTCTCGAAATAAAACACATCCCCAAATCCCTAGCTGTGACTGTAGGCCTTAGCCAGGGCAGCTAGCCCTTTTCAAACACACCTCTAATATTGCTCCATTTGGCTTTGACTTCACCTAGCTTCTTTCTTTGCTATTCCAGCTCCTTATTTTCAACCCTGAATTTTCATTATAACTCTAGCTCTGGTTATCTATTTAGTGATTGAAGTAATTCAGACTTACTATATTGAACATAATCACTGAATCAAAGATTCTTCTCCTGAGGGAACATCTCTTAATACTAGGGCTGCTTGCCCTTCTGGATAATATGGATGCTCTGACTGCAAGGCAGCTCATTCACTATTGTTTTGTTAATATGTATTGATGATGGCTGTGCCTTTAGTTTGAAAATGCCTGTATTATGACTTTAATTGTTACAGATGATATTTGACAATTTCAAACAAAGTTAAAAATCAGAATATGTTAGGATAAACCCAGAAGGCTGATCAGAAGCTGAGGTAAGTTTGTCTTTTTCTTTCTTAGTAGGTTAATCTTTAATTTGACAGAGCATTTTGTTTTAACATGTTTAATTCCTCTTAAAAGAGTTTGACTGCACCAGCATATAGCGCACAAATTACACTAATTAATTTTCTTTCAGTTACAACTAACAAAATCTTACCCATCCTAGATATAAGAAACTAGCTGGAAGTCCAGACATTGCATTTTGTTATGTGAATTTAATTATTAGTACAGCTAAATACTCCTTTCTATCCTACAACACAGAAACACAATATGTTTTTAGCCTCAAATCCAAGCTTCTGGTTGTATTTGCACCTCTTTTTTGTCAGTGGTGCATAGGGGATGACTACAGTCCTCAGGAATAAGTTGACAAGTCCAACGCGAATGACTAAAAGCAAAAGATCAATACTGATCTTCGAGAATTCACAGTACCCGGGATATTACTTCCAGCATAGGTCCTACTTCCAAGAAAAATCTGTTGGCCACAACCCTGGAAAGCACCAAAATACCTCATAAGAAGATACTACTCACTGTGAAAAGACAAATTATCTAGGAACAGTTGGTTTCTACAGAAACAGTAAGTAGTAAAGGTTTTAATGGGACAAACTGTCATTTTTTCTTGCATTACTCTTTCAGGATCCACCTTCTTTTCCAGATTTGTGTACCATGATCATAGTGACTAACCAGAAGTGGTGGCACAACCATGAGCACGTTATTACACAAAGGCAAGGAGCATGGCAGGATGACACATCTGTAATTATCCAAAAGTTCTCTCCATATCAGGAAAAACATGATGCCAGGACAGAGAGTTATTACTTTACCGTCACACCTGAAGATAAAGAGGAGTGCTGGGGTTTGTTCGTCATATCCTGTTTAAGATGGACATGTGATAAAGTTAAAAGTGCCTTTTCTGACATATTTTAAGTCATAAATTCACTCACAGCTGGAGTAATTTTCTGTGTTTTCTCAAGGCAAATTTCACAGTACTGTCCTAGATCACATTAGGGAAAACATTTCTTCTTCAATAAGTTTTCTAGTTAGAAATACGTTCTTTGACTGCAGATAAAAGTTTTGAAGTACTAAATGCTGAAGAGGTACTGATCAATGGCTTCATTAGGAATGACTGGCTTCTCTGGCTGTCAAAATGTCAAGTTATTTGCATTAAAGAAACGACTATATTTCTGCTTGCCATGTCTTTAGCAGAGACATGAACTAATTTGAAAAATAAACACTTCCTTTGCGCACGTTACTTGTTAATCTTTAGAGTTCATTTCAGGTACTTATCCTGCGGCTCATTTCTCATATTCAAGATGCAATGGAGTGAAGTGACTCACTCACGCCTAGTTTTAGGGTGCATTTTATTTTGCATATGAAAAGTGAAGAGAGAGAATTTCTAAATACGTAGAAGAGCATTAGAATTTCTAAACTCTGATTTCACAACTAAGTGGCTCCTAGAACACAATTAATTTTACATTTTAAAGTAATTCTGGTGAATTTAAATTATATCTTTCAGAAAAATAACCTGCAAAATGCAGAACATATTTTAATATTTATTTCAGAAAATACCCACAACCAACAAACAGAAAATAAAAAAAATAATAATAAAAAAAGGCAACAATTTGCTTCTTCCTTCCCTTGAAAAACATTTCTAATTTAAAATTGACCTTATTTGGAGTGGTTAAGATCAAACAGCATCCATGGGTAACTTCCAGTCAAATCCACTCAAAGATTATGTGATTTACATGTGCTAAGCCTGAATTTTTCCACCAAATATATCAACCTGTGTAATTTATGAACAACAACCAACCTTAATTAACTGATACAATACACAAAATACTTGAGTCAATTAAAAAATAAACTTACAGCACACAAGGTGATACCAGAAGATGTATTTTCATGAGCCTGAGATAATGACCTGAAAGTCATTAAAATACTGGTGCCAATATTTGTCGGATTTAAAACATTAAGAATCATTTTGATACATTTATAGGAATGGTCAAAAATAACAATTTAAATAGAAAATTACAATGCTGGTTAGATCTCTCTAAATCATGGTCCAAATCATGGAAGATTGTTATACTTTTCTATTATTTCAGCATAATTTTACACTTTCAGAAAAGAACCCCAGGTGAATTCCAATTTCTTTGCTCTAACTCAGATAGATAGAGAAAATTTGCAAAAATCTTAAAGAAAGCTAACTGGAATCTAAATGTGTCCTCATTCACAAATTAGTCATACTGGAAAACACTGGAATGCTGCATCTCCAACCCACTATTTTATTGATGTTTCTCCTCATGGACAGATGGTGCTACCAAGAACTTGACTTCACGTAGCAGAAAGGGTTGAGAATGAACACAGAACACTTAACCTCAGCTCTGAAGAGCAAGCAAATAAAATTATGTTTAAAAGAATGAGAAAAAATCATCAACAAAAGCCAAAATCTCAGCAACACATCCAACCCTCAAGCACTCAGTCTCTCAGCTGCTAATGCTGCACTTTTGAACAAACAGATTATGTTGCATTGTTTGTGAGATGTCAGTCACTTCTGATAAGGTTTCCTCTCCAAAGACCAGAGCATAAAGTCTTCAGCCAAAGCAGGGCAAAAATTGCCAAATGTCTGCTACAAAATTCTTCTGGAAGCAACAGGTCCTTGATCCCTCAAGGTCTGCTACTGGCAACGCTTCATTTGCAAGGAGAAATATATAGGACAAGACTGCAGCACTCTGTATTATGCTGGAACGTGTTTCATGTAGAACAGCCTCCTTCCTAAAGCCTCCTTCTGATATGTCAGGTCCGAAACTGCAGTTATAAGCCTCTAGATTTTGCCACATTCTATAGTCACCATTTGCAATGCCAAAGTCATCATTACAAATCAAATACTCTGTGTCTGATATTTGTTTGCGTGGCTGATGCATGGAAATTAGCATAAAGATAGAACACCAACCAAAAAAAGGCACGAGAAGAAGATATGGTCATATCGGTTTGCTTTAGCTCTGGGAGGCTTAAGAGCCCCGAGTTTAATTGTAGTCAATGGAGAAAGATCAAAATCTCCAAAGGTCAATGTTCAAAATTAGGCTCTTGCTCTGAAACATGCCCCATTTCACATAAGAGTCTCCCTTCACCCACTAACTAGAGCAGGACCCATGGGAATATGACCTTATTATGTTAGAGGAATATCACTGAAAGGGGTTATTCAGAAGTCAATAAATATACAATTGCAATAACTGTGAAGGCAGTCATGAAAGACTTACTGATATTCTGTATTAGGGTTACATGACAAGGTTTTGGTACCAGGGGTCTACAGAGGTGGCTCCTGTTGTCAGACAGAGCCAATGCCAGCTGGCAGAGGACAGACTGACACTGACCATTACCTTACTCTGATTTGACAGGAAATAAATTAATCTGAGAAGGTAGAGTGATAGAGTGGCTGCGGTGAGCACCTGGTGTCCAGCCAAGGCAAGCACACCACATACACAAAAACAACACTTAGGCTGACAATATTTCTGCATGCCCCCGACAGAGATGGAAGGCATCAGTAAGCTTAATACAGGAAAAACTATTCTGCTAGGTGCAGTAACAACACAGCTGTAGCCGTGTGGTACTGTGAGTGATCAGGATCCCAACAAGGCAGTAGACAGGAGAGTGAGAAGAGTACGCAGTTACACATCTTACCTTACCTTATGGGATGCCTTTCATACTGTTTTCCTAAATGGGGTTGATTTGTCACTACAGCTTTTCCTCCCTCTATACTCTCCTAACCCTTCTGATAGCAGCTTTACATGCAAACTAACTTGCACTGTTCACAGTTCTGTCTTTTAGTGCTATGTCCATCATTTTAAGATGTCACCATCTATAGAGCTTGGAGACATGTAGCAATGCTGTCAGTGAATTAGGTCATGTTTTGATCAGGTAAATGACTTTTTGTCTATTACATTGTGGAATAAGTTAAAATCTCAGTGCAGTCAAATCACTTGAAGTGTTCCTTTTAACTTTTCATATACTATCTCTGAAGGGTCTTGACATGCAGAACCAGATCAGAGCATGACAATTGTAGATTAAATATATCTCTTTGGATATACATTCAGCGTTTTTCTTCTGCCCTCTGCAGAAATCGGTTAAGAACCACTTATCTGACTGTGGAGGATATAAAGGGTATTTTCTGGGAAGAATAGTGTAGAAGTTTATAAGTGACCTGAAAAGTGTTTGAGAGGTAGAAGCATAATAATCAAGAATTTATAAGTAGAGCCTTATTCATGTCTTTAAATCTCTAAATGTCCCTCCTACCACTGATTTTAGAACAAGAGAAGACAATCACTTCCTTGGTACCTTTCCGGAAGTTCTGTGCAACAGTGGAAGAGAATTCAGTATAAAATCCTTGAGAGAAGTTAAAGGAGATATGTTGCTATCCATTTCAGCAAGAAATATAAAAGAGAAATCAACCCCAGGTGGATTAGAGATAACAACCCAAAAATTGCTAAAAAATCATTTGGTAAGAGTTATAAAAACAGATATTTTTTTCTTAATTAAAAAGTGTTTTTTAAAAAGAAAAAAAATAAGGTTTATATGAAAAATAAAAATTGAAACAAATGAGAGTCTTGAGGAATTTTGTACTCTGTGCCTCAGAAGTTAGAACAGTTTTGCGATCGCAGCCTAGGTGCAGCTATGCATTTCAACAAGAAAGGTTTGAAAAGAAAATAAGAGCTTACCTATGTCACCAGTTTCTGGTAGTGCATCAATCACGTCTTCACTTCAGAATCATCAATAGATTAATGTTGTCTGGAGGACTACAGTGTCCTGTAATGACAAGTTATAAATCATATGAAAAAGGAATCTATCACGTTCAGACAATAATAGCATAGAATAGTCCAAACTGGAATCCAGAACCTTGTGTTCATCTGCCATTTCTACACAGATGTCTACAAGGCATATATTGTTTTTGTATGTTGCACCTATAGAACTTATACGTGGAGAGAAAATTTACATTTTAATATGGGTAAAATATTAATATTAAATTTTAAGCTTGACATTAAATTCCTGTTATTATTTTTACTTACAGGATCTAAAGGAAGAGGAATAATTCAATTAACACATTATAATATCCTTAATTACCTAAAATATATTTGTACAAGTCATGTCATAATTTTGAGGTGGAATATTCTGAATTGTCATTTTGATATAAATGAAATTTCTTCTCCTGCATTGGTAATCTATGAAGATGATTTCTCACTCTCATGTCCAGATATACCTAATCATAGATAGGAGGGGACTGGATTAAAAAACCCCTAATAATCCAATTTTATTACTTTAAAAGAAAATAGGATTAGCCTGGAAAGAAAAAAAAAAAAGGAATAGAGCTCTGTAATGGCTAAACTGATATACGGGACTTGTGTTCTCTCTTTGATTACCATCTGAGACTTCAACATTGGTCATGAACATACATGTTAAGTTTTCCAATAGTGAGTTGATTATTCTGGGCTGAAATACAATGGTTCATTTGTCTGTCTGTTACACATGTATGTGGAAATTCAGTTCTGGATTAAAGAAACCTTCCAGGAGAACTGACATATTTCATTAGAGAGGTTTATTTTAGCTTTTCTTAAAGAGGAAAATTGTCACAGAATTAAAACCAGCATTAAAAATTAATCTACTGATCCCAAACCAATAAGCATTCTAATTAAACTTCAAATCACTGTAATTAAGAATTGCTGAGGACTTTGCATTCATGACAAATGTAAGCAAAGCATTTCTTTTTGGATTTTTTTGAACAGTCATGGGGATAGGGATACCCCCTATATTTTGATGAATGATCATTGACACTGTCAAATTTCTACAGCTTTCAACATGTCACTGTCTACCTAGGAGCCATTCATGCTCCTGGAATAATTCTGCAAGCCCAGAATTGTAGAGTCACAGAACACTTTAGGTTGGAGGGGATCTCTGGAGGTCATCAAGTCCAATTTCTGAGCAGGTCCCACCTTGAAATTCTTTCCAACCCAGTTTCTTTTTCAGTACAACACTCTACAGGTTTCATGAGTTGTTGATTTATGTTGTGCACACTACTGCATCACAGAACACACACACTATTTTACTAGTTCAAAGGCATCACAGAATTAAGAGAAAAATTAGATCAGGTACTGAAGTACATAGCAGAATATTAGAGACCGAGGAGCAGAATTATTTTAACCTTTATAAACTGCATCAGCACTATCTTGGGACTAATGAAACACTACCCAAGTTCAATTAAAATTTCACAAATGAGACCTCTTTTTCAAAATAAAGTATATTTTCCTCATATTTCCACCATGTGTTTCACGTCATTTGTGGGCTTGCTCATTTTTTGTCCACAACTGCCTCTTGCCTTTTGCTATGTAGAGATGCTACAGCTACTATGCCCCTGTATGTTTCAGCACCTTCAATTTAAACCTTCAGTTAGAGAGGATAAACTTGGGCCTTATGTCTTCATGAGCACTGGTATTCCTTATTTTATGGGCTAATAAATCTGGATATATTTCGCGTAAGTAATGTTTCTTTTTTTTTTCTTCCATGCTCTTTTACCATTATAGAGTATTGGAATAGTCCCAGCTAAGGAGAATTAGTTTTGTGGTGTATTTTCCTATGTTATGTAACAGCCAGTTTATAAATATATGTGGGTTTTGTCACCTAACAGATTAAGCCAGCATACTTTTTTGAAAGCAATAAATTAAAAATGTAAAGTATCAGCTCCCAGAAGACATATTGGAACACTTCAATTAGCAGATGTAAAGGGAACTTGGGCCACACCAGAAAATGGAATCTACATGTTGTACTATTTCCCACTGAGTAAAGAGGACATGCACAAAAAAAAGCCCCTGAAAAATTGTTTTGTACTATTCTAGAAATTATGACTGCTGTCTCTTCTGCAGTGTTCTGACAGTTTGGAAAGAAGCTTATTTTCTTTCTTTCCATAATCATTGAAATAACTCTAAGCACACTGCTGTGCATCATATCACTGACTCTAGTAATTTGCAGGCACTTACAATGACTAAAAACAGTGCCACACGCAGAGAAGACTGGTGTTGAATTATGCAAGAGCAAGCCACATATTTCAGCCTGAATGAGGAAAGTAAGAGCCATGCTGGATATTAAGAAAACATATCAGGTTCAGAGGTCTGCAATTAATCTTGTCAGTGCATGAAGCTGGGCTAACCTGTCTACAGGAATACAACATCTCAGCGCCTTTTTCTCTTCTGTGAATACACAGCCAACCATGGACATGTGGGATTTGAATCCACTAATGTGATTGGACATGTCAAGTTCTTGAATATTATACTGCATTCTTAGAAGTATTAAATATTCACATCAGTTCTTCATAAATGTTGTACAGAGGACAGGCAGATGGAATGAATTTCTGTTAGCACGTCTACTGTCTATGCAGATAATACAGATATTTCTAGACAAGAACTACATTCTGCTCTCAGTTGGAGCAGAGAAATTTGGTCTGCAGTTGATCCCAGTGTCTCTGATTGATAGACAGAAAAGTCAATATAGTACCCACAAATACACTTTTAAAACAACATTGTACTTTTTTATACAACCAGAGAAATATAATTGAATACATTTACTTTTAGAACCTGTTAACACTAAGATACATGCAGTGAAATTGACTGAAAATAAATTAAAATAGATTGGTTTCTTTTATTGACCTTGACAAATGTACAAATGCCATAGATGATGATTATGATGATCCTTATACAAAGGAAAAACTATAACCAAGCATGCTGCAAAGGCCACTTCCATTAGAAGGGCTCTCTACATTGATTGCATGGAGCCTTCCTTGAGAAGTACGACAGTAGGTATTTTTTAAGAAAATTGATTTTAATGATTAAAGAGACTTTAATTTCCCTGTGATGCTTCAAAACAGAAGTATTCTGACAGTAAATATAAGAGTCCAGCATAAGTTCCTTAATGGGAACAAATAAATACATTCCCACAGTCTTTAAAACTTTACATTCTAGTATAAAATAAAATATCACAAAAATATGTCTGAATTTTATCAGATTATAATGTTTCTTTTGAGGCTTTGCCTTCCTTCTGAAATCAAACACAGTTTTCAAATCTTGAAATCATTGCCAGAGTTCTAACTTTCACAATACATCAGGATAACTTGCAATGATGTTCTGGACATGACTGGAAGGTGGACTTGTTAGTGTTGTGTCATTTTTCAGCATCTCAGCACTTATAGAGCTGATTATACTAAGATGTTCAGCTTCCCACATGAAAATATTTACAATACATTTGAGTGTTAATCCATATATGCACCAAATGAACCAGTGTAAGCATCTATGCAGACAAAGTAGAAAAGTAATTCTGTGGTTTTTAAAATTAGTCACCAAAATGGTAGAATCAGACTTTGCCAGTCCACTAAAATTTCATGAAAAGTTAACATTTGTGACTGATCCTGCTAATAATCATCACCTCTGAGCACCTGATAAGTCATCTGAGCCAAAATCAGTGTTTTTACAGAGGTCTCCTATGAGCTCCATCCATCTGGATTTCCAACCATGTAGAAAGATTTCTATTTAAATTTCTCCTCTGCTTTCTAGAGAATTTTAGTGTGAACAAGATCAGAAACTTATGTTCTCAGATTGCATTTTCCCTGCTCTGATAGAGATAATAAATGGAAAAGTGAAAAGATAAGGTAATTACCACTCTTCTAAACTTTTAGAAACAGCTATGAAAGTGTGATTTACTGCCTGTTCCAATCATTAGAGTGAGTCTCAGTTGCAAGAAGCTGATGTTTCTTGCATGTACAAATCTTGGATTAATTCCATAATTTTTGGAAGCAATTATAAACTTCATCAGCAATGATACATTTCTATATTAAGATTAGAACCGAACCTGAGTTGATTCTTCTGCTTGCTCCCAATGATTTCAGTGGGAGGCAGTTTCCGTTGCCTTGACACATTGGTCTGGACAGCCAGTCTTGCTCAGTAAAAGAGAGAAAAGCTAAGGACATAAGCAGAAACTAATTTTGTTTTATGAATCAAATACTTTCTGTTGCGCGAACTGGAATCAGTGTGTTTTGGGCTGAAAAGGGAAATGGAAAGAAGGAGATGGGACAGTTGAGGAACAACCCAGATCCTTTATTTGAAGAAGAATGGAGGGTGTAGTAAAGTTTTTGTTCAGCAAATCCATTTGTTTGCCAATCACTTCTACCTACAGTAGTGCTCTCAAGATCAAAAAGGAAAACCTGCACATAGAAAATTATGCGACTATTAAAGTGATGTCAAAGACCCTGTATTTGTTTGAGCTCTAAGCTGCCCAAATGTCATACCAAAAACTCTCTAAGCCTTGAGACCACTTTTTTATTTTGTGGGAAAGGACAAATTTTATTGGCCCAATTTCTTGCTTCCACAAACATGTTTAATAACAGAAAAATATACTTAATGACCTAAGACAGCAATTTAAACACAGTTTTCAACTTTAGCCTGCTCTGTAATGTTTCTCAGTAATTTAGTTGAAGCCTTTTTACCTCATTAGTCATTAAATGAATTTTTTTTCCTTGAACTTGGAATCTTACTGACCCAGCTGGTAAGGAATCTAAAAGATGCATCTGCCTTGCAATTGCAATAAACAGAAGTTATGAAGTGCAGAGCTGACTAGTTGTTTTAAAGTAAAAGCACTTCCAAGTGAGATTGCCTGATCATGTCTAGTGATCAAGGAGCTCAAATAGCAGGGATAGGGTCAGTCTTTATTTAAGGAACTGCAGTTCTTGAACCAGTGCGTGAAGCAGATCTTCAGCAGCAGCAAGAGAAAAGGCTAAATATGTGTTTAGTGCAACAATCAAATGCTAAAGTGTTAGGCAAAACAATTTAATCTCTGAGAAATAAAATGGTTCTTTGCCTTGTTTACACTACAGCACAGGTGCTTTTCAGAGAGGTGGATATGAAAATCATCGTATCTAAAACAAGTTTTCAAGCAGAATAATTGTAAAATGGATATAGGCACAATTTAGAACTGTACTGGTTTTGCAGAGTGAATCTGTTGCTCTGCCTTTATTCATTTTTATTGAAGCTGAGTAAGCCACAGAAACAAAATCGTACAACCAGCTCTTTGGATTCCAATATTTTCATTTGTGTTATAGGTTTTTCTAGTTAAAAAGTATCTGGTAAAACAAGAAAATCTCTACAGATAACATTTTTCACCATTTTTCCACTTACACATGTGAATGACTGACTCTTTTAGTCATAGATTTGCTGAGAAAAGAGGATCAAGAAGGACCCAGAGCTAAGAGGATGTAATTCCTTCATCAGCTTCCAAAGTCCTCGTGGAACTATGTTAGTTAAGAGATACATAAAATTTGGAGCCAGAACCTCTATAAGACTTGCATATTCTGCAGAGTGTTAGATATTGAACCTACGTTTTTTTCCAGAAATAATTCTTTAGCCAAAATGAAGGGTGATAGGAAAAATAACATATTAAAAAATAAAATTAAATGCTATGCCATGATGATCCCTCCTGACAACTGATCTTCTTATTTCCAACCCTTCATTTAGCAAAACAGGAGATATCATGAAAAAAAAAAAAAAAATCCCCCTAAGTATCAAAAATACAGATAAGAATATCTGAATTTCCTATACAGTGCTTAATTATTATATTTCCTTCTCTTAACAGACTTAGGAGTTCCCGGGCCACTGTTTAAAGTTTTATGTAGGGGATATAACGTATCATTTATACCTTAATATTATCCTAAGCACCCTTTGAAATCACAACTCCTTTCTGCCAGGCACTGAACAAACACACAGGTGGAGATACTTCCTGACCCAGAAACCACATACTCCATACAGAAGGAGAAATAAGAGCAATAATACATACTAGTATGATTATTGCCATATAGTAACTCAGCTGTGGAACAGGAACAAAAAACATTTCTATCAGATCAGATCATAGCACATATACCCTCCTAAGACGTGCAATAAAGACTAGAAAATTGTCTAAGCTAGTGCAGATATATACCAATACTTCTCTACACAGTCATCCAACCTTCTGCGTCCCACTGGTTTCCTGAGCCGCAGGTGTTGTCTTTGTGTTTAATATTCCTGGATGAATTCTTTTATTCAATAAATTAGTTCAAATGAATTATTTTAAAGACTATGTAACCTTTAGAAATGCATGCTCCTGATACCTGGATGAGCTAGCCAGCACTGCTGTAGATATGAGTGTTATATCATCCTGAGATTTAAGTACCTCAAAGAGTGTGGAACAGGACTGACTGCTGGCATCTTGTGATTTTTCCTTTCCTTCAAGTGTCTGAATTCCTCATCACTATGTTATGCAAAGCACCTCCTTGGCAGTATTTGATGTGATTATGTAGTCAAGGATCACACTTGTACTACAGCTGGTATTGAACCTTTTAAAGGTTATATTTATTTAAAGAATATCTGGAATACATGCCAGTCTATACATCTGCCCAACTAATTTAGATTTCAGCAAGTAAGGGTTTGCTGGGATGTTACAGGGATGATTAAACACCTTAATACAAATACTACACCGCTTTCACTTTCTGTCAAATCACCATGGGCCATTCTTTAAAGAAAATCAGGCAGATGGATGGATGGTCAACAAAGATGGGAGAAAGCACTTCTTCTAGATACTTGCAATTTACCGTGTGCTAGAGTTTATCCATCTGTAGAACAAACCACCTGCCAGTTGCTTGAGTAATACAACAGGGTAAGCATTGCTAAGTACTCTGTAATAACAATAGCACCGCCAAAAAAAGAAGTTGTATACAAGGTATGCACACTGATAGCTTTTGCAGACAAAAAATGCAAATTAGGGCTCATAAGAATGCAATCTTACCCTGCCAAAATATTTATTCATGGCAGGCATTATCTGCGCAATTCAGAAACACATATACCACTCCATATCACAAACTGCTGACAAGATGTAGAAAAGGCAATAACACTCTAACGTCTATGCACTTTATTCGTTACTCTGCTGAGGTAGAAGTACATGCATACATTTTCAAAACTAGTTAGAAAGCCGATTGTCAGCAATTCATTCCCTAGCATTTCTGCTACAGATCCTCCATTCACTTAGCCCCAGAGCCATCAGCATTTGAGGCAAATGTGAAAAAAATCCTTGCAGCATGCAACGGAAGCATACATCATATAGTTATATGTCCACTGGAGGACTGATATCTTACTGGAAAGACCAACTGGCCTGAAATTTTATACAACCTAGTGAAATTAGGTCATTTTCTTTTTTCTATTACAAATTAGGTGTCTATACAAGTCTTTAAAAATCCTCCTAGTTCCTTTTTTTGAAATAATATGTTTGAATGCACTTTGAAACTAGAAGCACATGGACTGTCTCTATTTGTATTATTAAATTCTGTATCTAAATCCATAAAAGCAGAAGCATTTTTATTTCACATTATTTTTCACAATCTTTCAACATTACCAGTGATATTACTGGATATCAGCTGTTATGCAATACCTCACTGATGTGCAGTCATGGGATATTCTGGAATAGGTAGTGTATAGTGACATTAACAGCTTCTTTTCAAGGGAAAACAAGGTATACAGGCCTGAGCAGGCTAACCACTGGTGTCTTTTTCCGAGATCATTGCCAGTTTCTATGTCCTCTTGGGATGCTATTTCCCACAGCATGGTCTAAGATCCTTATGCTGGAGCACACAAATGTCAAATACTCTTTTAAATAGGAATTTTTGTCACTCAAAGCGCATGCAATTATAAATGGACTGACACTCAGTGATAAACTCATGGCACTTCTATCCATTTCTTTTCAGATTACATTGATACTAAGAAGACCTCTCATCTTCATCTACTCTTTCTCAGAATCAGAGAATCACAGAATGGGTAAGGTTGGAAAGGACCACAGTGGTCCGACCTCCCTGCTCAAGCAGGGTCATGCTCGAGAACATTGCACAGGATTGTGTTTTGATGGTTCGAAAGTTATATTCAGTGAGGGAGGCTACACAACCTCCCCGGGCAATCTGCTCCAGTGTTCCATCACCCAAATAGTAAAGTTCTTCCTCATGTTCAGGTGGAATTTCTCATGCATCAGTTTCTTTCTATTGCCTCTTGTCCTAGTGCTTTGCACGACTGTGAAGAGCCTAGCTTCATCCTCTTGACACCCTCCTTTCAGTCTCTTCTTGAGGCTGAACAAACCCAACTCTGTCAGCCTTTCCTCATAAGAATTGCTCCAGTCCCCCTATTCTTTGTCACCTTCTGTTGGGCCTGCTCCAGGAGCTCCATATCTTTCTTGTACTGAGGAGCTCAGAACTGCACTGGCACTCCAAATGTGGCCTCATCAGAGCAGAGTGGAGGAGCAGGATCATCACCCTTGACCTCCTGAAAATGCACCCCAGGATACCATTGGCCTTCTTGGCCACAGGGGCACTGCTGGCTCAGGGACAGCTTGTTGTCCACCAGGACCCCCAGGTTCTTCTCTGGAAGGAGCAGAGCTTCTTTCCAGCAGGTCAGTCCACAGCCTGTGCTGCTCTGTGAGTTTATTCTTTCCCAGGTGCAGCACCCTGCCTTTGCCTTTGCTGAATTTCAAAAGGTTCCTCTCTGGCCATCTCTCCAACATGTCAAGGCCCTTCTGAGGGGCTGCACAGCCCTCTGGGGTGTCAGCCACTCCTCACACCTTTGTGCTATCAGCAAATTTCCTGAGGAGACACACTTTTCTTAGAGTAAGAAATATTGCAGACAGAAAAATGCCTATGAGAGTTGTACGGGTAAAAGCTGAATTCTTCCATAGCAGTTTGCATAACAGATGTTGAGGTTTCTCTAGTGACATCAAATCAAACACAGTGCATAGAGATTCATTTCTATCTGCATTCCCATATCTTTTCTAGATACAGATGCCTTGTGCAAAGAATGAACACTATTCACCCGCCAAAAGCAGGCATAACATGTTCAATGGAATCTTGAGAAGCATAAGAATAAATAAAAATCTTTGTCCATGCATACAGAAACCTCATTATTTTTCTCTACTATTAACTCTGCCCAGTATTACAGACAGACTTCTTAGCTGTAAATCTCTACCAACTGTTTTGTTTCTAAACCTTATTACATATTTTTCATTACTAGACTCAAAGTCCCCAGTTAGGATGTTATGTTTTAAAACTATGCTGATGATTTTCCTCAGCTCTCTGAATTCAATGGTAGAGGGGTAAAGCCTTGATTGCATTGCTATGTTTATTGCAGGGTAGAGGGTTCTGAGGCACAGAAAGGATATAGCCTACTTCTTTTCCTGCCAGTATTGTACCTTTCCTGCTAAACTGTGAGAGCAGGATTACAGAGCCGCTAGATCTCCCCAGTCACAGGGAAGGCTCTCTGCATTTTCATTCTATGCATTTCTGTTAGCAGATGCTTGGCTTGCTACATTTTATGCTGTGCAGATCAAACCACAACAAATGGGTCTTGGATAGAATTACAAGTTCTGTAGCTCCTCTGGAGGGGTTTTTATTTTCCAGTAATTTCCATATTTGTTAACTCTACCTCATAATAACAGACTCCTCCAAATATAAAGAGGATTACCCAATATTGATCTGTTGCTTTCCAAACTCTAGCTCAGGTCAGACTGGAATAGCAGAGGTTTCACTCACTGAAATGGAGGGTCTTAAAATGCAATTTCAATAATACTAGTTTGTTGAAATAATATTATACTTGCATTAGAGACAAAGCAAGAGTCAGAAAAAAACAGCATAAAAACCTTGAGTCTCATATAGCACAGGAACACAGGGTCAAGGGTTGAAAATTTTTATGCTTAAATTTTTTTGAATTTGAGATGCTGGGACAAACCATCTGTTTTTGCAACTCAAAGAAATTAATATTTAAGTGAGATTCTCCAGTATAACTACCTCATACATAATGAACACAAAAGCACCACAATGAGCATCTCATTTTTACTTTAGTATCTTTCTTGTTGAAAAAAAATAGAATTTAATTTGCATTGGGAATGGATGTCATTTGCATTGGGAATGGGTGTCATTTGCTTGAGCTGGTGCTGGACCTTAGGGATTCTAGGGTGGCTCTTATGTCTAGTCTGAAATAATGCTTTTATACATTTACAGTGTTTACCTCACTGTCTGCAAGAGATGAACAAAATGCGCTCGTGGTCTGAAGTTTGTTTAGGAATGGGTGAAAGCAGGGAATACAAAGAGGTGAAAATTTCCATAAAGAGAAATGGTTTGGGAGTGAAGGTTGAGAACTAAGACTGCATTCACAGAACGTGAGATATCCACCTGTACAGGGTCTGGGGTAAGTTAGACTCGCCATATGCTATCATCTGAGCCCAAAACAGAGAATATCCCACAAGGAAAATTTCACCTACGTCCTCTGTTGGAGGTTCCAAAATAAGCTATTCGACAAGTGAGGTTTAGGGATCTACAGAAGAAGGAATTATCGTACCTTACAAGCTTCTTTCTAAAACCAGTTGAAGGTGTTTTATGTTGAAATATGAGTTTGGGAAAAAAGAAACAAGCAAACAGCAACAACAAAAGTCAATCCTCTTTTTCCCAATTAAAGGTTATAGATTAAAAAAAATAAAATTAAAAAGCAATTGCTAATATTTATGACAAATTAAGAGAGAAGACTAAGAAAGATTTCTGAGACTTGAGGCATCTCTTTTGCTTTTGCCTGAAATTTTGGAAAATACAATAGGAAACAAGTCTTTAGTACTCAATACACTTTTATGAACAGATAACATCAAAGGCAAATAAAGAAAGCACAGTGGAAAAGACGTTCTGAGCTAAAAGGAACTTTAGCAGAAGGAGCAGTAGTCTGTCTTCTTCACCAGTACAGGAAGACCCTCTGCGTAATGAACTGGGGAAAACAAGGTAGCAACTAATAAGTAGCAGCAGTTTAGTTTAATTTGGGAAAACAGGAAGATTGCCATGAATGTCTCTGCAGCTTTTGCTTGAGGTGTTTTAAAGCAGACAGTGTCATCGTGATGGGAAGCATGGAGAGACATAATTGATCCAGGTAGGAGGAGAGGCAGGATTTGCTCATGTGTCTAAAGACACTCTGGGGACCAACACCAAGAGTAACAACATATCCAGTTTGTATTACAGAAAAGCCAATCACAGCTGAGAGTTAATAGGAAAAGGCTGTCTGGTGAAGTCATGATGGCTATGGGTGTCTGAGTGTACCCACTTGGGGCCTTGGGTAAATCTATATACACAAACCAAACCAAACCAAACGAAAACAAACAAACAAAACCAACCAATCAACCAACCCCCCACCACCACCAAAAAAAACCCCCAAAAAACAAGAAAACAAACTACACTAAAAAACCCTAACAATCAACCTTGAAAAAAACCCAACCAAAGGAAAAAAAAGAAAGAAGAGAAAAAAAAGAAGAGTGGAGAGGCTTTGTACTGATCCAACAAAATTCATACTATCAGATTGCTCATATAGTTTCTGAAGCTTTAGTCCAAGATAAATACTAGTCTCCCAAACTGCCTAGGGATGTTCTGACCCAAGATTATTTGGGAATCTCCAGCAAAGGCTACAGACCCCCACTGTCACCCAGTAATCCCCCAGGAGCTAGCCCTGGACACACAGTCCATCCAATAAGTACTCCTGGATCTTCACTCTCTCTGGACACCTTATCCCTAGAGACACACACATACACTCACAAACATACACACAGCACAGTTTGGTAAGTAAAAGTGAAAAGGATTTATTTTGTGCATATGCTAAAAAGTGGAGTAAGATTCCAAGTCATAAACATCAGCTAAGAGGGGGGGCATGAGGAGAAAGTAGATAATATGAATATGAGCAGCTAAATTAGTTTCAGACTCAGAGAGCTGCTATTAAGATTCTTCAAGAAAGTAAAGTATTTAAGATAATGAAAAACATATTGCAAATGTTCTTAGTTTCATTTGTTTACTGCTTTCACAAACTACTTCAAGGAACTCATTAATGGAAACTAATTGGAACAGGTTCTGTGTTCATGTCCAGTTTCTTTTATAATTGCTGAAGTCACTGATTTGCCATGAAACAGTTCCTATTTAATCTGTCTGATTAAAAAGGGCACTTTCTCTTGCTGTACTCATTCAAGTGGAAATGAATTGTTCACTGTCATGCACCAGGCTGTTCCCTTCATTTTATAAACCAAAGGATTAGGCAAATTTAGTCAAGGAGTCTTGAGGACTCTTCCCTCCCTCTATTCCATTCCTATCATGAGGTGAAACACTGCACTGATTATGAGACCTCTTTTTAATTTTTTGATTACATGAATTAATTGGACTTTCAGACTGGACTGAATTAATCTTCAGTAAATTATTTTCACGTAACTATGTTCCTTATTTGAAAGTAACGTGAAAATTCCTTTGTCCTAAAGAAAAGCTCAGTACAGAATGCAAGAAAGTGTTTCATTCATTCCATCTTTCAGGATGAAAATGCATTCACCTGGAAAGTTTTGGTGTAATACCATCTGAAAAATTATTTAAATTTTAGCAGGAAGGAAGGAAGGAAGGAGGGAAGGAGTAGAAAATTATTTTTTTTTCCCCTAAAGACCAAAGGAAAAAGAGCTGGTGGAACAGCAAATCTCTAACAGTTTCAACCAACTTTATGTGTCACAAAAAGAAATAGCCTTTTATTTTTTTCCTTACTTGTTTTCCTCTCCCTACTAAAGACCCCCAAATGGCCTCCATGCTGGTAAATTAATAGGTTTGTTTTTCTAGGAAACAGACATATTCTACATTTTCTAGAATGGAAATGTTCTCCTTCCCAAAAAAGAAGCCATGAATTCTGTACCTAAAAATGACAGTAGTTGCGAGTCCAAGAAGTGTGGACACTTCAACAGAGTACATGCAAAACAAGCATAATACACTTTTCAGAAATAAGTTGCCTGTTACAGAGATGTGAGACCTACCACTTAACATGGCAAGTAGGAATTGCAAAGCTGTTAATGGTTTTTTTGGCAGAATGCCTTAGTCCCAGTGTGATTTGATAAATCATCTGCTCCCCTTAAAATAAAAGGCTTTATCTTAAATGTTAAAGACTCAATTTACTCCAGAGTGTCAAGTGTATTTAGAATATCACCTCTCCTCTTTCAAGCAGCTTGTCAGTATCCTAACACTGACTTCTGGAGACAAGAAGTCTGCAATATTAAGGCTGACTCATTTCTGACCAAGACTAAAATTTAAACTTTCCAGGATCTGTGGGCACCTTTTTTTTCTTCTTGAAGACAGAGTGACCACTAGCCCACCAAGATGAGCTCCAGTGACCCCAATCTGAACAGCTGTCACTCTTTCCAAGAAAAAGGAAGCGGAGAGACAGATATAATAAACCAACACCCTTCTCTTCCAAATGTTCATGACCATTCTCCTGCCTCTGCAGAAAACTTGGTCAAAAAATACTCTGATGCTTTGTGTTTCATTCCTCATTATTTTCAGAATAACTTCTTTGCATACGCAAATCTTGACAATTGGGGAGTGTGTTGTTAGATGTGCTAGGATGCAGTTATCCCGCCTTCATTCCCTTGCAAAGCCATCTCAGGTGTGACTATGCTCCTCCTTCCAAAGTTTATTGTGTAAATACATCTTAGTGCAAATACATCTTCCATGATGTATTTATCCAATCACAGTTTATTTGTAAAGTTAGGTTATAAAGAGTGGACCTTATATTTGCCCCAAAACATGGCTTTTCCCCTGCACTGGGTTTGCATGGCCAAGCTTTGTTAGCAAGGTGGCTACAAGGGTGGCTTCTGTGAAAAGCTGCCAGAACTTCCTCCATGTCCAGCAGAGCCAATCCTGGCAGCTCCAAAAACGGATGTGTTGCTGGTCAAGGCTGAGCCAATTAGAAATGGTGGTAACATATTTAAGAAGAAGGGGAAAAAAGAGTTATTGCACGGTTGCTGTTGTGGCCAGAGAAACACAGGGTGAGAACATGCGAGAGGAACAGCTCTGCAGACACCAAGGTCAGTGGAGAAGGAGGGGCAGGAGGTGCTCCAGGTGCTGGAGCTGGGATTCCTCTGCAGCCTGTGGGGCAGCCCATGGTGTGGCAGCTGTGCCCCCACGGCCCATGGAGGTCCACAGGAATGCAGATATTCACCTGCAGCCTGTGGAGGAGACCCACACCAGAGCAGTGGGCTGCCTGGAGGAGGCTGTGATCCTGTGGGAGACCCATGGAGAGAGGAGCCCACACTGGAGCATCCTGTCCTTGAAGGACTGCACCCTATGGAAGAGTGGTCCATGCTGCAGCAGTTTGGGGAGGACTGCTGCCTTTGCAATGGACTCGTGTTAGAGAAGTTCATGGAGAGCTATCTCCCATGGGAGAGACCCCCCAGTGAACCAGGGGAAGGACTCCTCTCCCTGAGCAGTGGGAGAAACAACGGGTGTTGAACTGACCTCTATCCCCTGTCTCCCTGTGCCTCTGGGAAGGAGGTAGAGCTGAGAAGGAGGGAGGGATGAGAGGAAGGCATTTCCAAGGTTCTATTTTACTTCTCATCATCCTGCTCTGATTTTGTTAACAATAAATTTAATCAATATCTCTAATTCGAGCCTGTTTTGTCCATGCTGATATTTGGTGAGTGAGCTCTCCCAAACCTTATCTCAAGTCATGGACCTTTCATCATGTTTTCTCTTGCCCATCCAGCTGTGGAGGGGAGGGAGGGAGACCCTTTGGTGGGTACCTGACATCCAGCCAGGGTTAAAACGCTACAGTTTTGGTGCTTTGGCCAGGAATCCAACCCCAATCAACTGCTTGGAAGGTCGCTATGCTCACCACTCGAACACCAAGGCAGAAGGAGGGAATGTTTCAAGGCTTTTAAACCCACAGAAAGAAACCATGCCCTGATGCAATCACAAACCAAGCTTTGCAGCATTAGCAGCAAGCTGTGATACTGTATAACTTAAAGCACACTAGTGCTGTCTAATTCCTTAGTTGCGTGAGGAACTTCTAACAGGGCTCTCCCTGCTCTCTCTTGAGGGTAATAAAGCTGAGTGAGTTTTCGGTAATAAGCCAGTGGGCTATGGTTTGTGTTGCACTTAATCTCTCTTGCACATTTTATCTCTTCTTAGGGCAAAATTGACTCTTAGACCTTCTGTAATTCCACCAAAATCAATTGGATTGCCTGATGAACAATTCAGAGCTGAATTTAGGCCTCTGAGACATAAGTGATCCCTAACTAATTAACCTACAAACATTATTGTGCATTGACAGTTTGCCAAGGTATAGTCTGTACTGAAGACCCAAATCCATCAACATTTATGATGTTTTTCTCTTCCTTGGCTGAAACTATTCTCAGGTACAAGCTTTCTCCTAAAATCAGTGCTGAAGTGAACCAGCATGCACCACAGAAAAGCAAACCTTTGTGCCATGGAATATCTGATGGCAGAAAGTCAAGTGACAAAGCAGTTAACAAATGAAACTGTTGCAACTTCATTTTCCTTGGCACGGTCTATAATATTCAATAATGGCAAATATGAGCGAGCTGCTTTTCCAAAAGCAACACTTAGCAGGAGGGATTTTGTGTTTACAATACTGCAGTGCCCTGAAGCTTGAACAGCTTTGACTCTCCTAAAGATTTGTTATAATTTCCAGCAGGACTGTCATGGTTTAACCCCAGCCAGCAACCAAGACTCATGTAGCTGCTCACTCACTCTCCCACCCGTGGAAGAGTGGAAGCGATCAGCAGGATAAATGCTAGAAAACTCGTGGGTTGAGATAATGACATTTTAATAGGGAAAGTAAAAGCTGGACACACAAGCAAAGCAGAGCAAGGAATTAATTCACTGCTTCCCATGGGCAGGCAGGTGTTCAGCCATCTTCAGGATCATCCCATGCAGCTATTACTTGGGAAGACAGATGCCATCACCCCAAACATCCCCATGTCCTCCTTCCCTCCACTTTATATACTGAGCATGATGTCATATGGTCTGGAATATCCGTTTGGTTAGTTTGGATCATGTGTCCTGGCTTTGTCTCCTCCCAGCTTCTGTACCAGTAAGGCAAGACAGAAAGCAGAAATGGCATTGGCTCTGTATAAGCCCTGCCCAGGAATAACAAAAACGTCTCTATATTATCAATCCTGTGTTCAGCACAAATCCAAAACACAGCCACATTACCAGCCACTGTGAAGAAAACTAACTCTACCCCAGCCTAAACCAGCACCCTGCCTTATCTCCGCACACACACAATATTTAGCAGTAAGGCAGAGAAGAGTGTTATACATTCCCAGACACATCTGTTAGCTTTGACCACCCCATTCATAAGACCAGTGAAACCTCATCAGAAACCTCAATGATTTGAGGCAGGACAACTGGACAACATCAGTCAAAGGCAATGCTGCTGCAGCAAGCTTATTCATAAGCAAAACATCATTGGGAAAAAGGATCCCTTTTGTCACCCTTATGAACTGAAATAAATTTGCAAAGGTGTTTAAAAGGTAGAGGAGAAAGGGAAACCTCACTTTCAAAATGATGAAAGTAGACATGTATGGCACATAGTATGAGGCAACAGGCACTTCCTTAGTAAAACTCTTTTCAGTGACTGCTCTTTTCAAATGGTGTGAAAAAAATAGCTGTGAAACACTAGGCTTCTTGCAATATTGATAATTCTTCTTTATATGAAGACCTCACTTCTTTTAAATTGCTGCATACTTGTTCTCTAACAAAAAAATCCACTTCTGAGTACTAGTCACTTTAACTCTAAGCAATTCCCATCACTTACTTTTTCTCAGTTTTGACTTTGCTGTTCAAAACAGAGCTATTATATTTTAATTGAATGAGATGAGGATACCATTTGCGGCTGTTAAATATACTGTAAGTGCTCAGTATGAAAGTCACACATAACCTATGCTTCTGGTATATTTTTTTTCTCAAGTTGTCTTTGGGTATGAACAATGCAGAATTATTTCTCTCTTTCTATTCAGAAACTTCGATCAAAATTCAAAACTCGTAAACATTTGAGAAATCACGTAAGTGCCCATTATTTTCCTTTAGCTTCATTTTTTTAACTTTCTCATAAATGACAATATACTGAAAGTTCTTCCGCTTCTCAGTTGTGATATTTTTTAATTTATTCAATTGACAAGCAAGCAAAAAAAGCCATTCTGATTTAAACCTTTGATATGAACCCTATGTCATACATCATGTCAAATCAGTCTAAAAATCTTTTTTCTTTTTTTTTTTTTGGACGGAAAGATATGGACAATGAGAATAGAGGAAATACGAATGGTAATTCAAGTTTAGTCATAATGTTACGGTTCAGAGTTTGTCCAGCTGTATTTTGCCTCTTATCTACAATAAGAAGAGCACAGACAGACAAAAAAGGAGTGTTTGGTTTGGTTTTGGTTCTTTAAATATGATTTTTAAAACTGCTTTGGTAAGGCCTGAAGCTTTACAATTTTAGAGCTCAGTTTGAACTACTGAAATTAGTTTGAATTTTGATACTGAAAATAGTAGATTAAAATTATTTAATCTTCTCTTATCATTGCACTGATAAACAATATTTTTTTATCATTTGTCTGCATCTGTCTTACATGACTAACCTTGAAGTGATCTGCCTGTGTAACAGTTTATTAGTGTGTCGAGCTTTTGTGATGTAACAGTCCCCCTAATGCCAAATGTAGCCATTTTTTATTATTTTACAGTTTCCACTGTGAGTTAACATATTTTGCCCCCAGGTTTGAAAAGGGGAGCTAAGAGAAAAAAAATAAAACAAACAATTATAATCAGGGGAAGTCTGTTAATACAGATGTACAAGAGTATTAAATTCAAATAAAATATTTACAGAGGATAAGCAATGTTTTTGGTACACTATGCAATTTACATTTCAAGTAGGAACAACTAATCTTCCACACATTCTGGTTTATAATAACGAAACACACACACACCCCAATAGAAGGGAACAGAGTCTTCATTAGGAAACTATTTAAAAATAAATGCATGAATATAAATGATCTATTTGTATCCAAGCTCCAGCAGATCTAAAATGAAAGCCAAAAAGCAAGATGGTGTTGAACAAAATTGCTTTCAAGAGCTGATTTATGTTGGGTTGTGGTACTGGAGTTATCCCCAGCTTATGAGTCCTGCATAACAGCAACAACAATATCAGCCTAACAGCAATGAAGATTTCTGCTTACTTAAATGGCTACTTACTTAATTTTCTAACAGTGCTGCTGGTACCAATTAAACACAAGTGCACATTAACTGCTATATAGATGCTATTAGTTCTTCTTTTCCAGTTGGTAGCTCAAGACAAATAGCCAGGCTGCTCTTGTAAAGATCACTGTGTGAGTACATGATTTTTGGGCTTCCTGACAATTTGGAGCAAGTGAGAATAAAATTATTTCAGTTGGTGTAAACATATGGTAAACTGATATGCATATTTTACCACACACCAAATTAAAAAATAAAGAATCTCACAAAGACCAATATATTTTTGTATGAGCACAGTTGCTTTTTGACCTGAGAAATGTCTTCAATTTAGGGGAAAAATCCCCAAACAAACATCAAAAAACCTCTGATAAAAATAGACATTTTTGAACTGAAGTTTTCAGTTTGAGTACAAAAATAGAGATGCCTATTTCTATCCAATTTTTTCCATTTCCCTTGAGTTTGCACTAATAAAAATACAGAATCACTAAATGCTTTGGGTTTTAAGGGACCTTTAAAGAACATCTTGCCATGGACAGAGACATCTTCCACTACAACTTGTACTATTATAATAAGATGAACAGAAAATTAAAAATATTTTAGAATCATCAAGCTGAATATTTCAATGAAATTTCACAGTATGTCTCCATCTCTAGCCACAAAAATATACACATATTTATACATGTACATATACACGCACACAAATTTTACATCTATTTATACATATATATTTAACACATATATTTATACTGTAAGTTTCTCTTATAAATTTGATACAATGTGGGTTTCTACATCTGAAAAAAATGCGGCTTTTAGCTTTTCTTCTTTTGTTTGAATGAAGAGAGTACTAAACCTGAGGTTCACTGGTGCATATACCCAGCAAGGGTCCAGGACCCAAGAGTTCAGAACATTTTATTTGCCAAATTAATTATTCCTTCTCCAAGCACAAATACAGGCTGGGGGGAGAACAGATTGAGTGCAGCCCTGAGGAGAAGGACGCGGGGATCTTTGCTGGTGAGAATCCAAACCAAAAACATCAATGTGCATTTGCAGCCCCGAAACCCCAGGCTGCAACAAAAGCAGCGTGGCCAGCAGGGGATGTGGTTGTACCCCTGTACTCTTGTCCCACAAGACTCCGCCTGGAGCTGTGCTCAGGTCTGGGGCTCCCAGCGCAACAAACACATGGACCTGCTGGAGTGAGTCCAGAGGAGGCCATGAGGATGCTCGGAGGGCTGGGCCAGCTCTGCTATGGAGACGGGCTGAGACAGTCAAGGCTGTTCCACCTGGAGAAGAGAAGGCTTCAGAGAGACCTTAAAGCACCTGCCAGTACCTAAAGGGGCTACAGGAGAGCTGGAGAGGGACTTCAGCAAGGGCTTGGAGTGATGGGATGAGACCTAATGACTTTAAGTGGAAGAGCATAGGTTTAAATTAGACGTTAAGAAGAAATTCTTTAGTATGACAGGGTCGAGGCGCTGGCACAGACTGCCCAGAGCAAGTGTGATTGTCCCATACCAGGAAGTGTTCCAGGCCAGGTTGGATGGGGCTCTGAGTAATCTGGTCTAGTGAGAGGTGTGTGCCCATAACAGGGAGGTTAGAACTAGATGATCTTTAAGGGCCCTTCCAACCCAAACCAGTCCATGGTTCTATGATTCCATTATTTAGTGGTTCTGTGATTCTACTCAATGGGATTGCCCCAAACGATTTCCTTTTTGGATCTTTATGAAATAGGGCATCTATTCAGCTATAGGGCAGCTATAGGGCAGATGATACAATGCAAAATTTTTGTGTTTTATTTATTCCATCGAGATTCAAACTGCTGGAAGCTACCCAGGGCCTAGAGTAGTTTTACAGAAAAAATGCCCCTGTATTGCACTGGTCGAGCTGTGTATCTGAGGACTTCCACAGTCACAGAGGTGAGCCTCTAACCTCTGAGCTAACAATCACCTTCCAAATATGGCCTTGGCTCTAAAGGCAGCCTGAAGCAGACAACATCGGCATTTTTCTTAGGTTATGGTAAGGTAGCTTTTTGTTTGTTTTGATGAGTTTATGGAAGTTCTCCTAGTCTTGATTTAAATTTATCTCCCTCAATTACCTGCAGAACATGATTAAAATTACTACTTGCATACTTTGGCCAATATTTTGTATGTTTTCATTTATGTTGCAAATGCAAAAGCTTCTAGATCTTTAACAAACCTTTCCAAGTTGAGCTCTTTTGCATTTTGACTAGTAAAGCTAGTAAGAAAGGAAGATGTATAGGCTTTCATTTCAGTGACTTCCCATTCCACTCAGTGGAAAAGTTGGAGTTTTTTGAGGGGGAAAAAAGCATTCCAAATTTTTTCTCTCTTTTGATCTGAAATATCATTTGTTATAAAATAAAAATAAAATAGGAAAAAAAAACACCAAAAAAAAAAAACCCACAAAACAAAACAAAACAAAAAAACCCCACCAAAAACCCCACATTTTCCTTAGCCAGAACTGGCTGTTCTGTCCCAAGTATGTATTATTCAAGTTTTGTGCACTGAAGTCTACAAAGTTCTGTGAATAACAAAATCCTGCTGGAGAGAGCCTGCTGTAGAATGTAGAATGCTTAGCGCCATCAAACCATCACATTTTCCAATCTATCTGTATGAAGTCCATGGTACTTGTGACACTACGAGTAGTTTTCCCTTATGGAGATAGAGCTACAGTGAACAGTTTATTGAAAGAGCTTTTTACTTTTTTTCCCCCAGTGTACACATAAATGCCTAACATTTGCTGCCAATTAAAATAATAAACAAACAGCATAAACTGTATAGATTAGAAAAGAGTATAATTGCCCTTTTTAGTCATATAAATAAGTGGTTGTCTTGCTACAGGGAAGAGGTAAACTAGACAGGAAGAGACAAACTAGACTGGAATTCATTTTCACCTCCCATGGTGAAATCTTTTATTGTTGTTTTTCTGTGCAACGATGGTGGAATGCAAAGCCTAAGTCTCAACAAAACAATTACGCTGCACTGATGTGTTCCCAGAATCGAAGCCATAGGCAAGCAACACTACTTACTGTCGGGCCCCAATTCAAGTCTCCTTACAGCCCTCTGGGCATTTCCAGACTAAATAGCTTTGAAAGGGGGAACAGCACATTAGCAGTCCCTCTGAGACAATCTGAGTAGAGTTACTGCATAAAACCCGCAGTTTAAATTATGTTAATAGAGCTGCAAGCTGCAAAGAAATTATTTATCAGAACTAGTGCAAGACCCTAGAGTTTATGCATTTTTTACATGATATTTCCATTCCCCCACTGCAGTCCCAGGTCTCTCGTACAAACCTTTATATGTCACCAGGAAAAGGGAATCTGTCATTTATATCATCTGTGCTTTGACCAGCTGTGGTTCTTTAACTCCAGTCATGCCAGGGCTTCTCTGTGTCTGTTCCACAGAGTGCATCAAGCCACTGCTAGTGCCACAGATGCATCAAAGCCTTCAGTTCCCTCCCAGCACGGGATGGAATGAGATAACATTCTGTGAATGATGATCTCTGCAAGTGTTCAAGGCCAGGTTGGATGAGGCTTTGAGCAACCTGGTCTAGTGCAAGGTGTCCCTACCCATGACAAAGCGGTTGGAACTAGATGATCTTTAAGATCCCTTCCAATGCAGACCATTCTATGACTCTCTGACTCTATGTGTGACAGATGGCAAAGACCATGGTTGTCCTCACTGCTGAGACATGCAAGGTAAAGTGTTTCAAAGGTACTGATGCATCTGCCTAAACTGGTGTCACATAAGTCAGGAATGTAATTTTCATATGTTTGGGAATGACTACTTTTTCACTGCATGTTATTATTTAAGAACTTGACCTTGGAGCACAACAGTATGAAATGACAATTGCCCAAGCCCAGGTTTCTCACAGTGAATGTATATCTATAGCAGCCTTCATGGATCAGAAAACAACAGTGAAAAAACCCCCAAGAACCGAGTGAGGATAGGGATGAGATATGTATAAATTATCTGAAGTGACTCCCAAAAGGTTAATTAGTTTGTTTCTGGGACAACTATGTGCCAATCTCACTGATTATAAGAATGTTCACCAGAGGATGCTTCTGTTGGAAACAACTTGGCTTAAAGGAAAGAAAATTAGATTGTCTCCAGTCCCAATTTCATCCTCTCTGATTTCACAGTGCTCTGATTTTTCAGCTGCTGTAAGGAGGGAGAGCTGCTCAGCAGAATGCCATCTGAGATGACTGAATGGCATTGCTACAATGGCAAGAGGTTTGCATTCAAAATTTCATCAAGAGAGACACTGCTGCATGGCAGGACCTGATTCCCACTTTACTAACACCAGTTCAAATCAGAAGGAAGACAATGAAGTCAACAGACTATCAAGAACAATGTGGGTAGACCCACATTAAATGTGTGTGAAAATCAGTGGGAAAATGTAATGGCTCAACATATCTGTATGTACTTTTAAATTTGCAATTTGTGAAAATACCAAGCATGAGAAAAATCAAAGGTAATCGCATAATATAAATGGGTCCATTTAGTTCTGACATTAAAAGATGGGTGTCATCTTCCTAGCTTTTAGGTCTCTAATCATTTCATTCTACTTTTCCATTATTCATAGCCTTTCACAGTTTATTGAATTGCTCAAGACTACTCACCCTTTCTTTTTCATCTTTTCATTTTAGCTCTAAAATTTGTGTGTGCGTACAAGCTTAGGAAGAAATGTAAAAGAGCTACTTAACATTTGAAGGAGTGCTGCAAACAGTTATTTCAAGCCTTTTGTTCTAAAATAAAATAAAAAGCCAAGGGAGGAGACTTTTCAAATTTGTTTCAGAAGAGTTTTTATCACTCAGGTTTAAGAGAAAGATTTTTCCCCCTGGCATAAGCCATCATCAATCTGTGGTGCTGCTCTAATTTACACCACCTGAGGATTGGAAGTGACATAAAGTGAGCAACTAAAAAGAAAGAGTCTACACGTGACTAACATCTGTCACATCGCTTAATATACTGTTGTTCAAGGAATGAAGTGACAAGAATTGGTGTAGTGCCAAAAAAACAGTACAGGAGAAAAGCTTCGACTTCATAACTTACTGCAAGTTTTCAATACTCCTGTAATTACCTTAGAAATTCAGCAAATAGAAATACAGGAGTACACGTTAGTATTAATGGAAAATGATTGGACACTTTTAGCAGATCTTTAATGATGAGCTGTTTGTAGGTAATTTTGAAGAATGACTTTTGCAGTCTCATGCAACCCAGCCCAAGGATCTCTTATAGGATCTTTCTCATTGATAACTTGTATTTTCTTCTACTGATTTGCTGAGTAAAGTAAAGAGATTGTAAAACCAATCATTGAATACCATGAGAACACGGGGACAGTGCACGCATGCAATGGCATGCAGTCACCCAAACAAAAATCACTTTTTCTTTAGAAAAAATGCCTTGGGGAAGCTGTGGGCAGAAGCGGGTCTCAGGGTCTATATACCAACAAAGAACTTTGCTCTGGATGCCTTGTGAATTGCCTTGGAAATGAGACCATAACCTTATGGATAATACAAGAAAAGAATTATAAGATTCTAACAAGATATCGCAGAAGAAATCCCACAGCCCCAAGAGCCCACAGGCAGAAGTCACTGTGTTGGTTAGTTAAGGTATACCTAAGTTCAAGATGTGCAGTATCATGACTGGCCCTCATACTTTATACTGTTAACAGAATATCACTAGTTATAGATGTAATACTGTGTGGGACAATTTCTTTTAAAACAATATATGAAGTTTTACGGTATGTCTACTTTAAGTTCTAATAGAAACAAGAAGACTGAAGCATAGAAAATGTGATCAAGATTGACAGTACTTGTACTAATAAAGGAATCCAGGGAAAGGAAGAGAATATGTCAGCATAGGGAGAATCGACAAGTTTTGCAAGTTGATAACCTAAAAGCAGGTGATGGTCTCCTGCATTTTTAACTCTACAGCAAAAAAAGAACAAAAAATTTGTGTGTGTGTGTGTTGTCATTTACTCCTAGAAGAGCACTCAGACTCTTTCTGTACTGCATCAGTGCCAACCTATCAATAAACAGTAATGAAAATAAGAATGTGTATAAATGTTCCTGGGGGACAACACCTTGTTGACTGAAAGTATCCATCTTTTTTACACCATCATGCAATATTTTCTTCAGGCATCACATGAAAAATAATACAAAGGAAACCTAGTTAGCATTAATGTGACAACTGCCTGAAGATATGCAATAAACAATTTTCCCTTAAATCCTTTCATTTTGGAGAAAACCCTAAAATATATTTGCCCATAGTCAAGTCAAGCCAGGGAGCATTATTAATTATAGGGTCAAGTGAAACACAAAATTTCTTCCTTGTTAAAATGCTGCAAAAATATTTAAATTACTTAGAAGACACCTTTGAGCTGGATGATACACGTGTTTGTGTGGTCATACACCTGGTCTGAGAAAAAAACTATATAACCACGAGCTTTATTGCTCCAAAGACCATGACACCCTGATCATGCCTACAGTATTTCGGCTAAGAGCTGGATAATACCAGATTTTTGGAAGAGTGAGCTAAGTGAGGACCCTTCTGTCTTTGGACAATGTAGATTTAGTTGGATAATAATTTGATTACTCAAACAAAGTTGTACAATGCCCACTCCTTCTCCCAGCTACCATGATGGGGAGAACTGAAAGCAGATCTATAGAGATCTGTAGAAAGCAAATCTATAAAGAGAAATAAACCGATACATAAGAATCCGTTATTTCTGTCTGACACACATGTTGTTGATCATCATTTATCAAATTTAGAGCAAGTTAGAGTCCTGTTATGGCACCAGTTATTTCAAGAAAAAATCTTTCCAGACCTTCAGAGGCAGGCTGAGTCCCAATAAAAGTGCTAATGTGTGCTTTTCCTTATCCCTTATTTTCACATATTGTATTCATGGCTTCACAAATCCCAGGCTTACCCAAAATGGAGAGACACCCTCTCCAACAAAATGCAGGCATATACTACATGTGAGAATTTCCCTCTAAACACCCCATGGTTGTGCAATGCTATTTTGATGTACTGCTTCTGTAACAGAGTATGGGTGCCCTTCTCCAGACTGCTCAACAGATGGCAAGGAAAAGTCATATATATGTCCTCAGCAGCTAACCCCATATGGGGCTTAAAAAAAAAATGCAGAAAGATACGGCAACATGACAGAATCCATTACTGGCTTTTAATCCTGATAGTGATGCAGAGCTGAGCCATGAGCACAGCTGTATGTGCCTTTGGGAGAACACTGTGCCCAGCTCTAGTTCAGAAACAGATCATTAGAAGTAAATCAATATAACCTGCCGTTCTTCTTCACTCTGTCCTCTTTCAGAAAACTAATCAGCAGCACAGTGCTGGATATTGAGAGCTATATTCTGGCTGTACCAATTCACATCAGACTGAAAAACAGAGGAAATCAGAAGCAGCAAAAAAGACAGTTTTTTCTTTCTACAGAAAACTGAGGGTAAAAAGTCACTTGCAAAGAAAATGTTCATGCTGTTTCCAGGATTTGAAAACCATGATGTGATAACCTGCATCTGTAATTTCTGTGCAGGAAGAGACAGAAGATTTTATTTTGCCCGTTAAAGCTTTTGAAGTGTTTTTATAATAGTGTTTCCATATTTTTGTGGCATACAGTAATATGTCAAGTCCTAAACATCATTTGTGATGCACAATAAAAGACCATTGTCATAAAAAACTTAAACATATTATTCTTTAGTATCCTTTTTTTTTGACTGAAAAAAAAAGGGATGAAGAGACCAGGTGTTTGTGTGAGGCTCTGCAAAATACAGACAATGCTGTGCTGAATTATGGAACCCCGATTGCCGAGCCCCTGCCCTAACTGTAGCACAGTCCTTATCTTCCTGGTCTAGTGATCCTACAAAGGTCTCCATTGCTCTGAGCTAAACATTTCTGCCCTCTGAGAGATAGATGCTTTAGCAGAAGATCTGCTAAATTTTCAAAGTTACACACTGAACAATTTCTGGATCTCTCAAGAGCACCCCCAGTCCTCCTGGAACAGCTAGCTAAGAAACAGAATGTCACTTTTGTGAAAAAAATGTCACAGTTGAGGCAAAAAATCATTTTTAAAAAAGAACGAAATTTCTTGGCAAATATACGTAGGAAGGAAATTCAGTAGTATGTCTTGATGGTCCCAAGAACAAGCTTTTGTATCCTGAAATACATTCATGGTAACTCTGTTGAGGTGAGTGCATCTCCACTCCGGGATCCTGGAGGGTCTCGCCTTCTGCTCACCTGAAATCTGATTGCTGATCTTCTGCACTGGTAGCTGGAGGCATTTTGACTAAGACAGAAAGTTTCTTGGAAGGCAGATCGGTGGGTGAGCTGGCAGGAACACAGGCAGGTTTGTTGTTAGCCCTGCTCCTCTTGAAATCTACATGCTTCCGAGGAACGTTTCACTTTGACAAATCGGCATTTTTCCAATGGGAAGCATTCTGTCAAAATACTTGTGCCCACTTCTGCTGCATCTTCATCCTTGTCACTCTTTGGCCTGATGGGAAAATTTGACTGCGGAGATTAGTGCAGATCAGCAGCTTTTTTCTCCAGGCAAGGTGTTGAACACATCATCCAGCCAAGTCCCTCATCCCTATCATTGAATCAGATAATCATGGAATTATTTGGGTTGGAAAAGACCTTAAATCTCATCTAGTTCACGTCTCCTGCCATGGAAAGGGACAGCTTTGACTATACCAGGTTCTCCAAGCCCCATCCATCTTGGCTTTGAACACTTCCAAGAAAGGGGCAGCTGCCACTTCTCTGGGCAACCTCTGCCAGTGCCAGTACTCTGACAGTAAAAGATTTCTTCCTAGTATCTAGTCTAAATCTACCCTCTTCTAGCTTAAGGCTTTTCCCCCTCGTCCTGTCAGTATACGCCCTTGCAAAAAGTCCCTCTCCAGTGTTCCTGTAGGTCCCCTTTAGGTGCTGGGGTCCTGTAGGTCCCTCTCAGGGTACTCTCCTTGGGCAATGTCAGTAGGACGTTACATAGGAAAAATTTTCTTGTGCTCCTCTGTTCCCAAACTCCTTTTACACTATCCTGCCAGAATATATGCTATAGAAAAGGCACAGAAGTTATGTTTTGTCCCTTGACAACATTTATGGACCTCTTAGTAAGAGAACAGAGGTTGGGGGTGATTTTTGTTTACAGACTCTAGTACAACGCCCTATCGCTTAGATGTAATAAAATGTGAGTGCGTTATTTACAAATACTGCAGCAGATTTAATTACAGTTACTTGCAAAAATATATGCCACTTGTTGCCACAATTATCAGGTACAATAGCAGACATCAAGCACTCTGCTGTTTTAATGAGAAATGGTCTCTTCATTCAGGTCCCTTTTTTGCCTCCAAAATGCAATTAGGAAACAGTGATTAGTTGAGCCAATTCCAAATTTTATTCAAATGAAAGCAATTTGGTTAGTTTGTAGGTCCAATAGGTGATACTTTCTGAAGTCCCTAAAAGAATTAATTGCATTTTTCTACCCACACATGTTCTAGAGAGGGGAGAGATAAAAGTTCTCTTTCATGCAAAGGCTTTGTTTTTGACAGTGAAAATCATTTTTCCATAAAAGCCTATCATTAGGACCAGCCTGCAAGACTGTCTGAGAAATTTGTATCTGCACAGAACTGTTTCTTCCTTGGAGAAAATATTGTCCCCTAATATGCATAATGTTCCTCTACCTCTAAAACCCTCCAGCTGCTGACATTTTAACAAACTTCCCACAAATAAAGATGTTCTTAAATGGTGAATTCTACTTTATGTCCAAATCCTGAAAGAAAACATTCAGATGTGTTCTAATAGCTTCTAGCAACTGATAAATCAGTGATGTGTTTATACGGGTGTGATTTTCTTATCTGCTTTGAAAAAGCACTTGGTCAAAAATCTCAGCTTCACAGTAAATACAGAACACCACTGCAGTTTAATTTTCAAATGAGATCAGAGCCAGAAGCTGTGGCAGTATAATGACAATTCTGATGGCAGGATTAGTGATTTCAGCTCCTACCCAGAGCAATCAGAAAGATTTCTATTTATAACTTAATTATTTCCACATTATTCTTTCTCAGGTATCCTAAGAGTTAAAGGTCGGAAAAAGAAACTGCAAGGTTGAAAGTAACCAAGAAAGTAAGGGCTTTAAAATGTTAAGATCAGTCATTCCTCAAATCTCTCACAGACTATTTCCACAAACCGAACCGGATTGATAGAAATGCTATTGTTTTATATGCATTGTGTGTATATATACATAATAAGACTGGTTTATTTTTTTTTCTTTGAGTCTTGTCCAAATTCTGGTTACCTTCGGCCTACCTAGACTTCTACCTTAAGCATTAATGAGATGTCATTTTCTTTAATTTCTGTCCTAAATTGCTATAAAGTGCTCTATTAAACAGCTGCCCAAACCTGTCTCTGTTTTAAGTTGAGCAAAATAATAATGGATTTATATGCAGCATACAGACACAAGCAGTAGTTATGTTACACAGGTGCTAAAATCCCTATAATGAGAGAAAGTTATTAGCTGTGCAGACTGACCACCAGCTGTCTCAAAACAGATACAATAAGACTTAATAATAAATGCAAGGTTTTATTTGTGATTAAGGATGTTTTATGGGTTTGCCTTGAAATTTATCTCAGGATTTTCTTGTGACTCTGCTTGCATGACAACTAAGTGAATAAAGGTTCACTGAAGTAAAAAATGGGTCTGTTTTCCCATGTTTTTCCCCTCCATGGAGCTGCAGAAGTAGCTGATCTGCATTCAGTCCCCAGTGAGGATGAAAACTCATTGCACATAGATGAAAAGTACAGCTTGAAAATGTTATTTTTGGTGGTGCTCTAACCGGATTGTTCCTGTGTGATAATTAAGGTTGCTGCTAGAATTGCAATAATCAAATCAAGTCTGGAAGTATTGTTTTTCCTCAACACATCCATTCTTCTCTTACTCTTTTGGACACCCACTCTTAGTGACATCTCAGGTTTTGAAATTTACACAGATGTATGGAATAAAAACCCATCAAATGTTCAGAGATTTGTCTTTTGTCTTTATAGTCCTCATCACTCACTAATGACACTCACAGACATGGCTTTGACTGTTTTCATTTTTTCTCCTCCACTCCCCCTATTTCATGTTGCACAAAGAGCTCTGAAACAAAGACTCATCAAAGTCATCATTACACTACATTTAACTGCACAGAACTGCCTTTCTCATCTATCAGATTTTTTAAACATTCCAAGTCCTTCTGCGTCTGGATTCCCTTTCATTATTCTGGCTTCTTTGACACCCATTGCTGACTATTTCTGCAATTGCCCTCCTCCTCTGTTCCCCTTTCTCAATTTTTTTCTGGGTCAAACACCATTATGCATAATCTTTCATTTGTTTGAATTCTAACAAAATAGCACTTTTAGTTATTGTTAACAAAATTAAAATTTTAAATGAGTTATTGTTCACACTGATTTCCATACGTATAACTTCTTAGTCCCTTTTTTCCATTTTCAATGAGCAAAAAAAATCTTTGCTGGTCAACTATTTGTCTATATTTTTATTAAAGTGTAGATATGAAATAACCAGGAGATTTATTTTCATCATATTAACTGCAGAAATATCCATTACAAAGTCTTTTGTAATAGATAATAGTTTTTTATAGGTAAAAAGCAGAATCTCTAATATAACACACTGTTATTCTATATACTTGTTTATTATTATATTAAATATTTAACACACAGATTTAAATCAGCATAAAATAGGAGTGTGTCTGGTCACTTCTAGTCTAACATAAAATAGATGCCACATTGTTCTCTTCACAAGACAAGTGAGATGTATTTCTGAAAGTACTACTAAAAAGGATTCTGAACATGAAGAATTTTTCAAAGCATCTGGTGATATACTGTTGTCAGTTGTGTAAGGATAAGATGTACCACTTGATTGAGAGCAGCCATAATAAAATGCAAACACCTCTGACCTGAAGCAAGGTTAAAGACAAAATGCCCTTGTCCTAAAACACCCTATCACCCTCCCAAAGATCCTTCACAGTATTGTTTTAACTCCAGGCTCTGAGTTTCGCCAGAGATTATCATCTGAAGCCCATTGCACAGGTCATTTACAGTTGCATGCTGATGCTTCCTTGTAAAACAGAAAAGGTTACAAACCTTCCTGACAGAATAACAATCTGAACAGGGAAAAAAAATCCTGCTACTGATTTGATCAATTTTGCTGCACTGCTTTGTATTCCACAGGCAGGATGTGTAGGATTACTACGATCAAACTGTGTAGGATTAATATCGTCTGCATACGTAGTAGAAGTCCCATGGGTTTTCCCTTTATCTGTACATATGACAGGAATCCCAGTCTGCTACCATAGTGGGAAACTACAGCACCCTCTCAACTGCACCTAATCTAGCATGCTGCAGTTTGAGTGAGATTGTTCTTTACAACAGTAGATGAATACAGAGAGTGTGTCAAAGCAAAATTATTCCTGAAGGAAAGATGTTTTGTACGTGGTTCCAACCTGCTTTTCAATAATTAAACGAGCTAACAATTTCATTTTCTCACATTCAGACTTTAAAAACATGCATGTTTTAAAAATATTTGTAAATTTTTCAGGCTCATCTCTTTTCTTGTTTTTGATTTTTTTGTTTATTTGTAGGTTTTTTTGTTGCTTTGCCTAATAAAGCTTAATAGCTCTTTTCAAATTAAACTAAATTAATATGCCAGCTGTACCCAGTTTTGAGCACACAAAGCCCCCAACGGTTTATAATAAATTAATACATATGGTTATAGTACATCTTAACATGAAGCTCTCATTTGCATGTTGGATGCCAGATTCTATTAGTTTTGCTTCATAGTTCTTAGATTAAGTTTATCTCAAGACATCACTCTCCCTGCCGATAAGTACAATTAAGTACATATTAATTTGCCCTAAGTGGATTTTCCTATTCTGGTTTATAACCCATGGATGCATGTTTACGAAAGAAGTGTTCTAAATTCCAATATTTTCTTACTGCCCCACAAAACCTGTAATCCCTCTCCCCTGTGAGCTTTCATTATCCAGCTGTGACTTGCACTGACTGTTTTTTCAGTTCAGTTAATACAGGCACCATTGCTTTAAAATGGCATTGATTTGGTTGTCACCACAATTTAGCATGTACATAATCAGCATCTCAGCAGCAGCCTCTCCTCTTCATTTGTCTTTCACTAAAAAGAAACTCTGTAAGCAGAGATTCCCTCAACCATTTATTGAGCTCTAAGTTCTAGCAAAGACCAGACATGAAGGCATCATGGCTGCTTGCAGTGCAGATGACTCCTGAAATTACGATGAAAAAGTCAGATCGTCTGTAGCTGTTTGTTTCTCAGTTCTGGGCTGCATTTCCAACGCAGATGTCTAGAGCACTTTGGTGTGCTGTAAAATATCCTATTTGGCTTTCAGCTTCTGGTCTAGAATGGTGCAGTGTCCTGCAGATCCTGTGCCATAACTGCCTGACTTGCTATGTGCTAAAGATGTGTGTGATAAAGCTCTATAACTACAGACACACACACACACACACATACATACATATATATATATATATATAAACTACATCTTCAAGGTAAACAGAAGCATGCATGCCTAGAAATGACAATTTTGGTAGAAGAGTGCTAATGAAAATGCTACCCACACACTGCATTAATGCTACACCCATGTGTAGTGTTTGGAGTCCATGCAGAATACTAGCAGAGTAGTGCCACATTCCCTAAATATTTTTTAAACCAAATACAATACAGTGGGAGGTTTTTTGTGATACTTTACTCTTATAAATCTTAAATGTCTTGCTTCCTTTACAGACAGAAGTTAGGATATTCTTATATCCACCAACTATCATTAAAGTTTTGTAAAAGCTAGATAAGAAAGAAGCAGTTAAACAAATTAAATATAATTAGTATCAACTTTTCTTCTGACGTTATTTTAACTGATGACTGAAATTATTAATTTTATAGTCTTAGCTTTCAGTGACAGTGGTTTTCCCATCAAGTCATTATTGGGAAAAGTATGCAAAATATAGTTACAGAGCTGTTGTTTCTTTTTATGGAAATGAGAAAAAAAATATAGTCAAAACTGGACTGTATGGATTTGCTCATGGTGTAACCGTGATTAGGATATATTAGAAAATTCATGGAAAGTAAAGCCCAATTCATTAGCCTAAAAAGTAAAGAGTAATTCAAATTAGGTAGTTTAATATTTGTTCCCAATATTGCATCATATCTTTAATGATTTATTAATTATGGCATTGGGCTCAGCAGCTTTCTGCTCGGCAGAAAGAGTAAGTCTTCTGGAAGAATAGGTATGTCCGTAGGGTTTGCTGGAGACTTCAAGAGAAGCTACGCCTTTTTTGGGAGCCAGCAAGCCACGAGATCTCAAACATGCCATTTCACAGAGGAAAATGCAAAAATACTGAACAGAAACATTTTAATAAATATTTTGCCTATTCAACGTTTTTATATGGTGGGTTGTATTTGGAGGAAATGTGGTTTATTTTACCTGTCTGTAGAGAATGAAACTGGACTCTAAGGAGTGGTATCTACATTCAAGTCACATCACTGTCCTGATGAACAACCCAACAAATCTGGAAATGATCGAAGAAAATCCTTGTGGTTTTGCTCCCTGATCCAATGACTATTTATGCATTTACTTGAGAGTCATTGGTAAAATAACATCAGAAGAAGCCACTGGAACCAAGACTTTTTCTTTGCAAGGTAGTGACTTCCAAACCAACCTTCAGGTTCCCTTACTTCTCCTAATCTCATGAGTCTTGCTTTCTATTCTGACTGTGGCCAGCAGCTGGGAGATGCCATCACATCAGGGACACTGGCCAAGGATGAATTACAGATGATGGGAGAAAAGGAAAATGCAACAGTTTTTGGCAGGCTCACAAAGGTAAAACCCAGAACTTTTCATGGAAGCTTATCAGGTTTTTAAAGGACAAAGAAAGAAGTAGTTATCCTTGTGTAGTCTCTACACAGTGAGATTTCTGGCAGTTGGCTAATATCAGCAACCACTGGGGAAAAAAAAATTATCTGTCTCCTGTAAATGTTCAAAGACCTCCCAGGTAATATATCCCTTCTAAAAATACATTAACTCTCGTGATGTGGATTGATGAGCACCCTGATTGATGTTATTCTTCTCTTAATCTTTGCTTTTTGCACAATTATCTGGGTTTTTTAGCCATCACTCCTTTTGTGGTCAAGGTGGTTGAAGTGTTAAACTCTACAAGATGTCATTGTCGTTCTGAAGTTAGGGGCTCTGTATGCTTTCAGTTGTGTCATAAAATAGCTACTGGTAGCAAAGCCATCCAGTAGACGGTTCTCTGAAGTAGGCAGCTGTAATTCAGGAGGTATATTTTGAGATATTCAGCAGGACACCAATATTTTATGAATCATACAGACATCATTATGAAATTTACAGGATGACAGAAGATATGTAAAGGGATGCCCTTTCTGAACCCTGGCAGCAGATGACTTCAGCAGTTCTTTCTGTTCTGGATCAGCTGTCCCTTTCATGGAGCTTAATATCTATACAAATTGATATTTTAAAAATCAAAAGACAAAACTAGTCACAGGCCTTCTAAATTTCCTGTCCTGACATAAGAAAAGGGAAAAAAGAACAGAAAAAAGACCAGAAATATCTGTTAAAGCCATATAAATATTGGTGTATATAAATTGTACAGGACAAAAATAAAGAGTTGTAGGTAGCAGGTATGACAATGGAATCTAGTAACCTTTTAGCCTGTGTTCTTTGCCATAATCATGATTCCAGGGATATGTAGCAATGCATATAAAAATAAATTGCTTCTAATATAGAAGTGAAAGGTTTTCTGAAAAATACTGATGGTGATAGAGCTAGAATAATTGGCCTTGTTCCAGCACTTTGTACAGATTTTTTACCCTAAACCACCAAATTTCATCTGATTAATAATGACTCTTTCAGCACTAGAAATGTGGGGTTTTTTTTCAAGACTTCCATCGATTCTCTAAGGAACAAAAACACTTCACATGCCATGCGCCTAAATACAACAGTTTGAATTTTAAGCAACTAGCATTTGCAAGGAAATGAAATGCAATCTAAAGACCAGGACTTTTTCAAAGGAGTTATTTGCAGAATAATAAGGCTTACTGGGAACTGCAATGTGCTCTGGGAAAACCTGCAAGTAGTAGAGAAATTCACTGAATGGAATATTCATTATTTGCTTAGCTCTAGTCACTACCTCTCTAATTCTGCCACACAAGGGAAGCACTGTTTAGTGCCCAGTAACATTAGACAAACCCACAAGCCTTCAGTTCTAGGCACATTTCATAGAAAAACACAGGATTTAAGTTCGTGTTTGAGACACCCTTCACGATTATAGTTTCCAGCTTTGTATCCTCTGCGACAAAAAGGACTGTGATTAGCACAGCACCTTCCACAGTCTGACTGCTCTAAACAGATGGAAAAAGATAAGTATTTTCCTGGCCCAATGGAATTTTTATTAGTTCCCATCCTATCTCTCCCTGTATTTTTTGATTAAGCTGAGTACTGTGGGATCAGTTTTCCAAATTTTTGCTATCAGACCACTGCTCCAGAATTCATCTCCTCTAAAGAAGTCACCTTCCAATTTCTTTTCTTTTCTTTTCTTTTCTTTTCTTTTTTCATTTTTTCCCATGAACTATTTGTATCCATTTGTTCTTATCCTGGTGTTCTGCTTTAGGTTAACCTACAGTTTTCTCGATGTCCTTAACTTCATGCATTTATCCTCTGCAATGCAGGGCTAAGCACAGTCAAATCCAAAAGTTTCAAATTAACAAAGTATTCAAATCGGCATTGAAGTTTGATGTCCGTGTCTAAGTTAGACTTTAAGTACATAAGTCTTCATATAGATAAAATAAAATCTGGATTTTTAGGGCAAAATATCTATCTGACACTCATGCCTTTTCAAACATCTGTTTAATCCACATTGCAAACTGGTGTTAACACCCACACAGATACAAGGAGAAATAAGTTACAAGAATGCAATTCTGTTTTATGAATATTTTTGTAATGTTATGCATTTGTGCTAAATTTTCCCATCAGGTTATGTGACTAAAGGGTTATATCCATCAACACAAAGGAGCACAGAATAATGCTGATGGGCACAGGGTGATTCCAAATAGCCCCAAGAGAGACATGAGCCCCTGACCTGGTGCCTCCGCGAGGTGTCCTAGGAGAATCTTAGCCCTGTGGGCTGGAAGTGACACTGACACCATGGAGCAGTGGAAAACCACCTTATAGACTGCCAGTGTGGGTTGTGGGATGAAGTGGAAAAAACTTGGGGATTGCATCAGGGCGGGATGGGTGGGATGTTTTAAGAGATCGAAGTGTTAAAGGTTAATGACTCAAATAATCCATTTGCAAAAACAGCAGGTGTTTTGCTGAGGCCAGGTTTGCAGCTCCCAGCTGAAGGGGAAGAGGAGAGTTTTTGGGGGTGTGATGGCAGAACTTCTGATTCTCCTAAGAACAGCCCAGGTGCAGAGGAGGAGGACAAACCAACCTTTGTTTAGCAAGAACCTGCAGTTTGAGCCAGATAAGGGGAAAGGCCAAAAAGCAGATCCTGCAAGCTGGGATAATGCTTTTTATCATGACAATGCCTTCCCTCCCTCCCGATAAGGCTCAGGTGTAAATCTCCCCCTCCCCAACCCCTGAGGAGGTATTCAGTGTCCTTTCACTCTAATCCACCCCAAGGGATCTATTAACAAAATCCTCAGGGCTGGGTGGCAACAGAGGTCTAATAGAGCAAGAAAAGGCAAGTATAAAGATAAACCAATGTGGGAAAATAGTGATAAGGAGACGCATTAGGCTGTAAATAGTGCATGTTCAGGGCACTACTCAGAGAGTAGAAAGATACTGGAATGCGTTGCCCAGAGAAGTTGTGGCTACGCCTTCCCTGGGGAAGTGTTCAAGGCCAGGTTGAATGAAGCTCTGAGCAACCCGATCTAGTGGGTGTCATCCCTGGCCATAGCAGGGGGTTGGAACTAGAGGCTCTTTAAGATCCCTTCCCACACAAGCCTGTCTATGATTTCTATGTTTTCTATGAATAGAGCTACAGAAGCCTCATCTCTGTCAGGCTCCTGCATTAGGAAACTCATAACTCATACCTCTTCCACAGGTATTTGCTTTACTCCCAACAAATATGCAAAACAATAAAAATAACATAAACAGTTCTCTAATATGTATTGGAAAAAAATATATGAGATCTTCAAGGCCTAAGGAAGGCACTAGAGAAAGGCAAATTGGGTTTTGTTTGAGATATTTGTTTTGATATTAAAAAAAAGTAAAATTTGCCCAACACCATGCATTCCTAACGAACACAGCATTTTCCTCAAAGGAGACTGAGCACAATATCTGTGTAAGCATATCATCAGAAAGGCTAAAATAAATTTTGCAAAGGGTTGTACACTTCTATCTGAAGAATACTGGGAAAAGCAGGATTGTTCTTGAAGTGCATGACTGTGAATATACCATATGCATCCCCTTAATAAAACGAAGAGAATACTACAGAGTCCTTTAGGCATACACCAGGCTTCTATGCATTAAACATACATGCAATGTGCACATGGAAGCTGTGCTGCTAATGCAGTTTTGCAGTGACAAAAGTTGTCCCTCACTGTATCAAGCAGGGAGAAATGTGGGAAAAGCATTACTAATGGTGCCATCTTGTGTTTGAGATCTGGAAATGTTGCATAACTTCTTGTGATAATCGATTTGTAACCAACTTTACGAACTGAGAGTGTACAAGACTTTGGAGCCTGAACTTAAGTTGACGGACAAGAAATCAGGTTTTGAGGTTTGATTCTGCAAAACACTTCGTGTTTGAATATATAGGATTTTTTAATAAATGAATATTTTGGATGATTAATCAAATAGTAATAAAAGAATACTCGCAGTGATTTTCTCAGTCTCCCAATCAATAACTATTTACACCTTTCCCTCTTATTCTTATTTTGTTCTATTTTAAAATTTACAAATTTAAAGTCTATAGAAAAAACCAAAACAAAAACAAACAAACAAAAAAAAAAACACACAAAAAACAAAAAAAAAACCAAAAAACCCCACCAAAAAAACCCACAACAAAACAAAACAAAACCAACAACAACAACAACAAAAACAACCAAAACTACAAATATTGCAAGGGATTCCTAAAATACTTTTGAAAGAGAAAGCCAAAAAATTGAAAAAATCTTAGAAACACCTAGAAGTGCCTGCAAATTAACCAAATGTTTCCTACTTACTTCCTCATAACTTAAATGACACAAAAAAGGTGAGGAAAATGCAACCTTTTGCAAAAAGAAGTAAAGCTCACAAGTCAGCATCACAGCCATCTGACTGCAAACACTCAGAGAATCACAAGCAGTGCTTGCTTTCAGTGAAGCTGATTTCTTTTGATTACAGGCTTACAAGATAAAAACTGGGCAAAGAAATACGAAAACATCTTGACATCCAGATAAGCTCCATCATATATGCAAAAGCCGACTAGTGGGAAAAGAAAAACCCACTCAAATCAGCTTTACTTAAGACCTTAAAATAAATAGTTGCTTGTTAAAATTTATAATTACTAAAAACTTGTTGCATACAGTTTGCTGATGGATTCAGTGAAAGAAAGAACAGCTTATATAGCTTAATTTTGATGTTAGCTGTTGATGTTTGAATTGCAAATCTCTGGATGTAAAATGTTTTCTAATCACTGCTGAGCTGCAACATATCTGAAAGGGACTTTCAGTGTGCAGTGAGCAGAGTTTGCTGTCCTTGGTCTAACCATACAGGCCTGTTGGACAGAGTTCAATAACACCTGTCAAGGCAATATTCCCATTTTGCATAGAGTAAAATGTGATCACTTGCAAACCACAGGCTTTAATTTAGCTCTTTCCTACAGTTGCTAGATTTGCTTGGTACAGCTTTGCCACCAAATTTATATTTAAACATGCATTATAAAACCCAATCCATCTTTCTATTAATATTAAAAAGAACGTGATGGCAACAAGTATGGAATAATCTACACAAGTAGGTTTCAGCCTTGATCAGCTGCTTCTCCATCACTCCCACAAATGCTGCTGGGTATTTTTCTATAATGCTCTCAGGACATCGGCAAAACCTGCCTGCAAGTGATTAACCTGATACATTTTTGAAGCTGTCATAACATCTAGAGATTATTTCTTCATGGTGGTGGTTAGAAAAAATATTAGTTTCCCGCTAACAGTTACTGCAAATGCTACTTATTATTCCCAAATCCCTCTACTCTCTCCACCAGTTTGTCCTAGTATACACAAGGGCCCAGCTCCTGAAATTTTTTAGTCCTTTAATCTACCTGTAGAGGGACTGCCTTTGGACAGTGTTATTGTCCACAATGTTGTTAACACTCTCAATTAAAAGAGCAACTTAAGAAGTAACATTTTGAGACAGGGTTCAGTTTGAGATTTTTTTTTCTTTTGATGTGCTATATTTTTTTAAAGGTATGTCAAACTCAGCCAGAGATCTGAACATTCGGCAGCTTTCACGGAAACTCTTGGATTTTTGGTCTATTCCCAGCTCTACTCTTTTAACAGTTGTTCTTTTTTATTTAGCTGCTGTTTAGATTTATTTAGATAAGTTAGCCCTCACTGGCACCTAGTAGAATACATTCAGGGAATCTGCTTGTGTTTATAACTTATTTCCAGACCAGGCACACAAAACGAAGTGGTCATATTTCTATGAAACATAGCTATGTTCTGATTTTGGAGCCGCAATTCACTTTTTTTTTCAGGCTATAAATGAAAAATACATTTGGAGATTGACTTGATTTTAAGAGTTATAGTTTAAAGCAAAGTTTATTATTAATATTTTGCACAACACTCTTTGTGTGGGGAAAGTGAAGCTCATAGTACTTTCAATNTGACTTATAGTTTAAAACAGTGTTTATTATTATGCACAACACTATTTGTGTGGGGAAAGTGAAGCTCATAGTACTTTCAATAAATTATAAAAAAGATTTTTAAGTTGTTTCCTTGTGGAAAATGAAATTAAAAAAAGAAAAAGAAGAAGAAGAACAAACCAGACCGTGTCAAGAAGATCACTTCAGTGCCATGGCAGGATGGAATTTTTTAACTAACTGCTAACATTTATGAAATATTGAGTGACTGCTAACCTGAAAATCAAATGAAATAGCTATAAATAGTAAAACAAAGTATCTAAAACAATCTAGCACCGGGAAAAAACAAACCAACAAACAAACCAACAAGCAAACAAACAAACAACAACAAGACCCTCCCGACCCCCCCACCCAAATCCCCAAAACACAACAAACCAAAAAGTCCTGAAACCAGCAACTCCAACAAAACCCTTCTCTCCTTCAGAGTAAAAGAGCTGCTATAGTAGCTGAGGGGGGCTATGAAGTAACAAACTGGGGCTCAGTGACCTCGGTTAAAGATTGTGACTGTGAAGAGGCCATTTAGATTCAGAGACTGAAAGATCTGCCTGTTCGGGTCTACTTGATGTTTCAAGATGTTTCTGATTTCAGGATCTAGGACATCTTTACAAAAGATGAATTCTTGGACATCTGTAGTCCTTCGGTATCTCCCCAGTATCTCTAAAATGAAGCAGAGGTTATATAAATACACTTAATACTCAGGTGTTGCTGCCTGCTGAAACACATTTCAACACAGACGTAAATGTTTTTGTAAAGATATCAACAAATGACCTAGAAGGTTTGGCATTTTTAAGATGTTTTCCAAAATTCAATGGAGGAGAAATAATTTTAAAATCAATATTTGAATGAGAATATTCATGGTAAAAGATATTTCACAACATCTTCAAGACGTGCACCTCAAAACATTCACCAGGAAGAATGATGTGTATCTATTGCTTGTGATGTAGCCCAAGGAACGAGAAAGTTTAGGAGGCACCCTGCACTAACCTTCCTCTATACTTCACTGCAGACTCAAAATCCCACATTTTCCTTTCCAGCTTTCTCAAGCTGGAACTCCAAATGAAATTAATTCAGTGGCTTTGGGAAATCTCCATCTACAGAGGATAGTGGATGCATAGTGAGAAGACTGAAGAGGAGAAAACTGTTATATACAGGAGCAGTAACCTACCTTGTTTCTCAAAGTCTTGTGCATTTAAGGAATATATTAGGGCAACCCTCTTTGCCACTAAGCTATAGGAGGATGCAAGCTCTCAACGTGGTGAGATGTGTTAAAGTAACAGCCTGATGACTCATGGCTACATCGCATCAGAAGGATCTAAATATTTTATGAAGCATAAAATGAGCAGTGAACTGCGCAGCACTTAACACTTGCTTACAATTCCAGCAATTACAAACTAAAGCAAGCAAATCTTTGAAAGGGGAAAGAGAGCGAGAGAAAGAGGAAACACCCTCAGTGTTTCCACAATAAAGCCCCAGTACCTAACACCTAATTTTGCAAAGAATGTGAATTCTGACTCAGTCAATTGAGGAGCAAATCCTGGAGGGTGATATTAAGAGCTTGAAAGGTTGCAGAAGAACCTCACATCAGCAAACAGTGCAAAACAAAGGAAATTTGCTGGTTTAGGACAGGTTTTGTGTTATCAGATTGCAGTTCCCCTAGGTCTTAGGGTGACATGTAACAGGGTTACTACAGGCAGCTGCAAGGTGCTCAACAGGGGCTTTTGGAAAACAAATCTGTGCCATAAGCATAAAGCTTTGTGGGGCTTTCTTTAAACCCAGTCATTATGATGGCCGAGACAGGACTAAAAGCAGCCATCAATAAATACATTTGGTCAAGTTGTACTTTATAAATAAGTTTTTTATCTTAGCCTACTTAAGAATCACACTGAAACATGATTTTAGATATGATTTTCCCTGCTAATATGTCTGATGGATGCTTTAGTTTCAGCAAGTGAATAAATAAAACCTCTCTGTGTCTGACATTGCTAATACAAAAAAAAGTTCTGATTTTTCTTAATGTACTTCAGCCAAGTACTTCACTAATCTCTGCAGCTCCATACTAAACTAGGAACCCACTATCCATCTGAATCTCAATTACTAGCTCTGTTGCAATTAGCTACAAAATTCTTTACTCAAGATTAGGCCAAATGACTCCAGACAGTAGCACCTGCTGAAATCTGGGTCTGGTAAACACTTTTCTGAAATGAGATGTGGATGTTTGTCTGCAGAACTTGATTTTAAATAAAAAAAAAGAAGGATAAGAAACATACACTATTTTAATTTAAAAAATTAAAATAGTGAAATTAAAACTGAAAATTAAAATTTAAATTTAATTTTAAAAATTAGGACACTGAAATTAATGTAGTGCAACCTCCAGATAAAAAAAATCCAACTTCAAAATTGGATCTAACTGAAGTTGGACCATGGGTTTTGGTTGTTCTGAAATGGTAACTTTCCTTTTTTCCTTATAGCTAATTAGATTCTCTTTTACTGCAACATGTGCAGGTTCTCTCAGTTCTTTCCTTGTTCACCTCTGAGAAGAGTCTCTCTCTTAACCTGTACGTACTCCCCGTAGGAAGCTGTAGACAGCAAGATGGTTCCATTTCTCCTTCTCTTCTCCACCGTGAACAACCCAGATCTCAACCTCTCCTCCCACATTCTGGCCAGCTTGGGGGCCTTTTGCTGGACTCTCCCCAAGGAGTTAATGTCTGTCTTAATCTGTAGAGCCCAAAAGCAAGAGAAGTATTGAAGATGAAATCTGAGAAGGGCTGAGTGGAAGGAAATGTAAGCATAAATATCCGTGGAAGAATCACAAAACTAGCCAAAAAAAAAAAAAAAAGCCTTTCAAAAAAAGAAGGAAGATCGAAGTTTTAGGTCTTTTACAGTTCTAGAAAAGACCAACTTTCTTCCATAAGAATGCAAAACATTATATTTCTGACCAGCAACACAAAAATAAAAATGAATAAATTACTAGATGGATTAATTTGAAAAAAAATAACAAGTAGGCATTAAATCCAACACTGTTATCACAGCTAAAAAAGGAGAATGAATAGTCGATAAGAACCAGTGTAAATACATCAGGGTTTCAATTCCCAACTCCCACTGCTACTGTTGGCAGAACAAATCTTTCCTGGATCTGCTTACCTGCAGGGCAGAGTCCGCTTGGCTGCAGAAACCCCATTGTAACCAATATTTCTGTTGTGAGTAAGGTGCATGTCAGATTCCCTTCTCACTTTATGTGTTGGAGCTGCAGTATGACAAATTAGCCATCCTTTAGAATATTTTTAAATTTCTGCCTTGTGTTTGCCTTACAGTTGCGTACAGACATGCAGTGAGTACAGCCAGTGATGAGGACACAAATTATTCTCTGAGTAAGCATATAGTTATTTCTTTTTTTTACTGTCGTATTTTGTATTTTAATACAAACAAAACAGATGTGGACCAGTTAGGTCTGTAGCAGGTTAAAAGGCTGCACTCTCCTGTTCAAAAATGATACTGCACAATGTTTGTAAAATCAATCTATTCTTGAATGCTTCCTTTCTGTATGCAACTAAATTTACATATCCTGCAGCTGAAAAAGGCATAATTAGAAATTTGTGATTAATTTAAGCGGGAGCAGCTATAAAAATCTTAGGTATTTACATAGTTCTCATAAATTAGAGTCACAAACTGTAATTTGTTAAATTCAAATTCTGCTAAAAGCTTGCATTTACATAGATGTTCAGATGTTAAAGTGTTGACATGAATTTTAAAATCAACGCTGCTGGCGCATTCATTATTCATGTCAATAAGCTGGAAGGTTTATTTGGGAAGTTATTTGGACGGTTAAATATGATGGTCAGTAAGAAACTGCAGTTGTAAACACTCTAAACCAACAAAAACGTGCATCTTGTTTATGGAGAGTTAAAGATGTTTCTTCAGAAGATCTGCATGTATGATCATTGCCAAAAATGGAGCTACACTGATTGATGTTGTATAATATCAATAATCTAGTCTAATTGTTAGGCTAATCTCATGGTCCTGCTCCATAGTGATTATTTGCAAAAGAAAAGACATCAGGAAATGCGTTGCACAGTCTGTCAGGAGAAGTCAACCCTTAGTACTTGGTGAAAGTTTGCAGATCATAGAATCACAGAATGATCAGTGTTGGAAGGGGTCACCTTAAAGCCCATCTAGTTCCACCTACCCTGCTGTAGGTACAGACATCTTCCACTAGACCAGGTTGTTTAAAGCCCCATCCAACCTGAACACTTCAAGGAATGGGGCATCCACAGCTTCTCTGGGCAACATATTCCAGTGCCTCATCAGCCACACAGTAGAGAATTGCTCTTTATTATCTAATCTAAACTTGCCCTTTGTCAGTTTAAAACCACTACCCCTTGTCCTATCGCTGCATATGAAGACACCAAACAACGTGCTCACTTCAAAAATGAATTGTAAAAAAACTAAAAACTGTCTCGTTTTAGGATCTGGGTCAGTGCATCTGAAATCAAAATGAAAGGACATGCTAAGGTGTGGGAAAGCTTTTTTTTATAATGTTGCAACTGTCAATGTTACTAATGCAAATAATGAGATGGTTAAATGAATTGAAAGAAACATCAATGCCAGGTCACGCATTAGCTGACACAAGTCAGCCTAGACCTACAGAGGTATAGCAAGCTTTATGTCTTTTAAGAATCTGTCAGCTAGATACTAAAAAAATTTAAATTTTGCTTCTTAGCACTGAAGATACAATCTTTTACTATTTTAAAATACTAGTATTAAGAGTGTTCTGGGTAGATCAGTGATTTTATTTTTTTTTTTAAGCAGCACCAAATATGACTAACATATTGCCAAGTGGACATGCATGTAAACATTTTAATCTATACAGAAGTAAGAGACTATAGAATTTCCTTCTAAAATGTCAACGGAACCATTCTATAAGCAAAAGTCTGTAAGCAAGCTGTGGCAAAACAGGGAAATTTAAAAATTTCCAGTCAATGCTCAGTGATGGTATCAGGTAGGATGTTTTTCTGACCATCTTCAGAAATCTCTAGGAAAAACTTTGTTTCTATCACTGCTATTTATTTACACAGAACTGGTGAGGAAGTATCCTCTCTCTTGACTCAGCAGAGGATTCGAACAGAATTGCCCAGATTCATCTCACTTGGCCTGAAGTGCTGGCACAAGAAACAGTGTTGTCCTTAATGCAGCAAAAAGTAAAGAAAGAAAAATCCAGCCCCAGGTAGGATCACAGATGGGCTGATGCTTCCTCTGAAGACATCTGTCTTTTTCTTTCTCTCTCACTTAAAGAAAATAATCTCTTTTTCCAACCAAGTGCCTATAAGTTGGTGAGATGAATCAACACCATTTTACTTTGAAGTTAAACAAGAAGTGTGAACTTTTGCCCTATTTTTCCATTTCTTTCTTATTTATTACCCCTCTTTGACCTTGTTCCTTGTTGAAAAACTGCACGTATTTATCTCCATGTACTATGACCTTTTACCTTCTAGGTCTTTGCAACACCTAGAAGTTTCACTAGAGCCTATCTTTGGTTAAGTCGGAGCCTTAGTGAATGCAGCATGAGTTTGTGCCTGCCTCTATGCCCCAAAAGCACTGAAGCAGTCGTTTGTATATGTGAGTCCCATCAACACTGACTTGAATCTGATACCTTTAGCATTAGACCACAGGCATTAATTAAGGCAATGCCCTGGAAACTGTCTGTAACAATAAACTTTTAATGGATCCTATGGTATGGAAGAGTATTTTCTGTCCAGGCAAAGCCAAAGTGCAGTGTAGTGCATTGCACTGCGGTGCTGATCATGGGCTTACTCTAAACATGTGGCAGCAGAAAGCTGCTGATTGTAGGTTTTGAGAACACAGGTCAATGGCAGCAAAAACTCAATAGAATGAAAAAAAAAAAGCATCAGATATAATTTTTTAAGTAATAATAGTTTATTTTAATTTGACTTGATTCATGAAGTATTACATTTCCTTCCTAACTCTCTTTTTGCTCGAGATTGAGTCCCCCAATGTGGTCTACCGCAAGCTCCTTAGAGAAGAGAAAATTATGTAATGGGCGCTTAATTTCCATGCACAGCTTGCCACAGTGACTAGCTCTCCTCAGAAGAAAGTTGGAGTCATTTTTTACTGCAAAGCATGCTGCTGATAATACGATTAGAGGTGATGCATGCTCATATTTTCACCACTGCCAATAAAATGTAACTCCCATAGGTTTAACTGTTTAAATCTTCGCAGTGATCTGCTTCATAAAATGCCGGGCACCCAGGAGTTTCCACAGAAGTCAGAGGAAGCAGTACTCAGCAGTTTTGAAAATAGATTTTGAAACCAGAATAATCACATTACCTAACATTTTTAACCTATTCATCTCATAAAACATATTTATATGTCTAGATAATCTTTTAGAGACTTTCTTATAGACAGCTGTATCCTAAATTAGCCTTATCTCTGGGTTTTGGTATTTACTATTAAATACGGTTACAATGTTCATGGGACACTTTAAAATGTTTTATCTATATTTCTTGGGGGCAGAATTCCATTAATTGTCTTTTGCGTTGTTTGAATTGTGATTTTCACAACATTTATTTCCAACAAACAACACCAATTTACCCTATTTGTTTTATATTTTGTCTAGTTATTTAAATACAATCATCAAGAACAGCTTGCCAGAGGTTAAATACTGGTTTTATATATGTTAGGAGGTCTGGAAATGTTTTTTGGAGAGGAAAGGATATGTAACATACAATATGCAGTGACAACATATTAAATCAGTCTAATAAACTTACAGTGGATCCATCAACATGGGTGAAATAGTCAGCACTCAATGGGATCTAAATAGGGCATTGTTCTGCTTTGTTCATTTTAATTTAATTTCATTGGTATGTGGACCAACACCACTTCACTTATTTTGCACAACATACTTGCAAATCTAAATCAAGATCCAGGCTAAAACACTCCAGCCAGGGCTTGCTCAGTCCCCAACCAGAAGCCTCCAGTAATAAATCTATTTTCCCGCTTGTGATGCCATAAGTACCAGCTACACTAACTGCATCCTGCTTCAGTATGTTTAATCTTCTAAATTAAATGTTGTTGTTTGTTAAACAATAAGGAAAAATAATCTTATCTGCTCTGCCCCTAGATTTAATTAATCCTGACATCCCCCAACTTATAGCCATTCCTTGAACAGCATCCAGGCTGTATGGAAGATTATAGTTACAATTTTTTTATCGCCAGACTCCAGCTCTGCACAGTTGTTCCTACTCTTGGGAGCATTAGAAAATCTCTCCCTAATTGGTCATATTCTACCTTTGAAAGGTCATACCCATGATTCTTATTCACTTCAGAGCAGTTCTTTTAAAAGGCAGGCCTGGGTGCAGATTTATAATCATGTTTCTAAAGCATTGCTTGGTGGAAAACAAGAAAAAAGTAAGCAAATCTTATAGGGTAGTCAGCTGTCATAAGATTTTCAATCCATAAGACTCTCAACTTGAGTTGCATCAATTTTTTTCAGAAAATGATCCAAACTCCTAAAGTTTCTTTGAAACTTTGGACAATTATGTCTAGGCACATGTATCCACTTCTATAAAACTGATACTGCACCAGAGATGGCTTGTCTGTCAATCAATACGTTCTTTTAATAATATTTGAAAATACTAAAGGGCATTTATTTATCCTTTGAAGAAAGCAATTTAGGTATCAGCAGGTAATTTGCATATTTCACTGGTTTAACTAAGCAAAGATTAGCGAATTAAAATGTAATTATCTTTTTCCCCCCTAATTTGTCAAAATTATGTATTCTGTGTGAGTGACAGGTGGGTGGTAAAGCTTTTAATGTAAAGTGTATTCCTAAAGTTTCTCTGACTTTGTAGAAAGTTTGGTGGAAAAGTAGTCAACTGAGCCACCTGAAAATGAAGGTATGCTTTGTATTAGAGTTCTTAAAACATCAAAAATTGAATGCATTAAAAAGTGGTACAGGAAGGCCTCCTTATCGTATTTGGTCTTTGGTGCACTCAGAAACATTGATTGTTAATTGTAGTTAACAAAACAGATGTTTGCCTGGCATAATTTTGAGAGCACCGAGGGGAACCTCTGTTGCCTTTGCAGAATGAAAGGATATGAGGAAAATCAGTCTGGGCTCATGGTTTGATCCAAAATGCATCTGGGATCAATGGAGCACGCACTGACTTTAGAGGATTGAGGCTGTGTCCCATGATGCAAGGGGCTACTCTAAAGAAACAATCCTGAGCATTAATTTCAGCACAGGGAGGAGTACAAGCATAATGCTGATGGCACTTTTTCACTTTGCTGCCATCATATCTCTGCTTGGAAGGGATGCTGCATCAATTCAACTCAACTTCTACAAGTAACACAGCTGATAGACAAACAGCAAAAACCTTTCAATGTTTTTCACTGTCCAGTAGCCACAAAGGACATCCTGAGAGCTGTCCATCTGCCTAAATACATGAGTGTGAGGACACCAGACAGTCACTCTATGTGCGCACTATGGTCCAGTCAGTAGCCGTAGGCAGGCAGGTATTCCTACCTGTTCCAAACTGATAAAAACAATAGTCTTTTTCTGAAACATGGTTTTTTTATTACCTGAACTAGATTTGCTCATCCAGGAAGCCACCTTTGACCCTCAATGTCAATGTAGAGTAAACGGCATAGTCTCATACATAGGTTTTGTTTGATCGAAACAGGGCGTTATGAAAATGCTTTGTATGCAGCTAGAAGTAAGATTCAGATTTATATAGACTGGAAGCATGAGACATATTTCCTAAAATAGCTATTCACTTGCTAAGGGTTCCATCGAGGCTTGAAGGATGACAGAGTGCCATCATAAATAAGCTGTTGTCTGCTCAGCTTTGGATGACAAATTCAGGTGCTACGTTGCTTTGCCTTTTGCAATACATCATTTTCCTAAAGCATGTGGTGGTTTAGGCAAAACCCCGCTCAGGTGCTGAAAATTCACAGAGGGACAATTAGCAGAAGTAGGACGATTGCATCTGACAGTTCTATAATAATATGAACCCTGTTGAGTTGCCCAAAATAACAGTGGTAAGTAACCCAGAGCCATAGTATATTAGGTGTTTTGTCTATAATTTAAAGGATAATTTACATCTCCTGCTGTGTGATAGCACAATTAATTATATTTTCCCACAGGTGCCTATTTTTAGTGTTGGAAAGGGGTGAGGAATTTGTTATTGAAGAAGGAAAAAAGACTTTTTTTAAAGAGCACCAGAGACGTGGTGACATGTTGTGTGGTTAATGTGCTCCCTGTGCAAGAAATGACAGTAGCTGCTTTCCAGTCAGTTACCAGTTATCACTTAGATGGACATCAGACACCTCTGTATCTGGTAATTTATCTCCAGTTCATTTTTATTTCTCATATTTATTTGCAACAATTAGTTGGCTTAAAATTAATAAATTAAACAACAAAAACAAAATAAAAACAACAACCAACAACAACAACAACAAAAGAACAACCAAAAAAAACCCCAAAAAACAAACAAACAAAAAAAACCCAAAAAAAAACCCACAAAAAACCACCAAACAAAAAACATATGCATTCTCCCCACCAGTTCTCTAAGGAGTTTCATCAGTTGACCTCGAAATAACCACCTACACAATATGCAGAGACTCCCTGAACTTCTAAAATATTTTCTACTCTGGAATAAAACACACAAGCAATCCTTTCTTTTCCTTTCCCTTATGGTCTCTAACCTCGCACACAAGAGACTGAGATACTGTATTCAGGGACCAAAACCCTAGGAAACTATAAGAATACTGTATTACTAGGATGAAAAGGGTTCTGGTAAAATAGTAATAGACTAAAAAAGGTTAGTGTGGACAGGAATTATGTGGTCCTTATGTTGTGAGGACAGGAAACACAATAAAAATAAGAGACTTCAATTATCCTCAGTACTTATGTAAATGCCACAGCACAATCTAATGGTGAAATTCTTGGGTATTATAAGTGCCTTCCTCTTCTTTCAGGTAATTAATCATATCAAAGGGAAAAAAGCAGCACTTGACTTGATCCAGGATAGAAGAAAAGAGATTATTTAAAATTTTATTGTTAAGTAACGTGTGTATTATATTGCACGCAAGATATTTAGAGTTAACAATCCTCATAAGCAAATGAAGAACTAAAACCCACACAAGAGCTCTGAACTTCAAAAAGGTTAGTTTGCAGATAGGCTTGTCACAAAGGAACTAAAAGCTAAAAGACTTAAACATTTGCAGGTGGTGTAGAGATTAAGGACATCATTGTAGGCACTCTAAGGAAGTGTATGTCGCTTAGAAAGTTGTATGGCAATCAAAAAAACATCACAGAAAAAAACAGAAAAGAAAAAGAAAAAGGAAAAAAAGGCATTAAGATGGGAGATGAGGACAAAGTAGGCTATTTAAAATATGGCAGTCCTTAAGAAAGCTATACTCATGTTTACCAAGGACACATCCATAAGCAGGAAAAATATGTAAGGCAGAACAAACCAGCTCTGAAAAAGAACTTTCTAATGGCATGAAACCTAGTTAGCTTATTTGTTGGTGGGAGATTTTTTTAAATAAACATACCTTCTAGCCTGTAGAACTTGTATGCAATTAAGACATTAAAGAAGCATAGATTGGTTGAAAGTATCATTCTGAGCAGAGCTAATGGATACCTATAAAATAAAAATAATATTGGGTAACAGGAACAAGTATTCTAAAGGCAGTCATGTATTGCAACCCACTTGCAGTTCTCTGAAGTTACCAAGAACCTTGTTGCTAGAAATGAGGTGAGTTACTATTTCCTGACTTCTTGGGTGGCTGAAGGCTTTTGATAAATCCCCAATTATTGATATCTATAGAAACTAGGCTTCTGTAGGACAGGAAGAAATCTACCTTGTAAGTTAATATAAATAGGTGGAAATATAGAAAGCAAAGTTTAGGAATAGACTATCAGTTTTGAGAATATAGGGAAGATTACCGCTAAAGTCCCGCAGGGAGCAGAAACTGCTAGAATATTCGAGATTTTTCATTGTAACTTATACTGGTTGACATCCTTATAAATTACCTAGGGAATTACTTAATAAGGAAGTAATAAAGCTTGTTGATCAAACCAAGCCATTTAGAGCAATAAAACTGAAAAAACTGACAAGAACCACAGAAAAACTCATAATACTGAGAGTGCCATTCATCTGACCAAACTTGGGCATCTGTGGTGCAGGGAGGCATTTGCTCCATTTTCACAGCCTGTGGAAGGAAATTGGTACTTTAATGTAGTAACTTCTAATTGCAACGAAGTAATGGGATAAGTTATCACCTAAAAATATCTGTTTGTCTCCATTGATTATAAAGGGAGCCAAAGGCAAAGAGCTCAGGTGTCACCAGATGAATCTCACCTTGAAAGACTTGGACATAGAATGGCAGATGAAGCTTGATATAACTGTTTTCAAAGAGGGGTATGGGATAAACCATCCTAACTTTGCAAACAAAATATAGAGTATCAACTAGCTATTACCACTCGGGAAACAGATCTTAAAATTACTGTCCATAATTCCATGAAATGTAATTTCAAAGCTAAAGAGCAGTCAACATCAAATCAAACATCAATAATAGCAAAGGATAAACAACATGACAGAAATCATCATGCCACTCTGTAACCTCAGCAACACGAATATCATCTTTGTTCGTGGTCCTTTCTTTACAGAAATATATATTAGAAATAGAAAATACTCAGAGAAGGTCACTGAGATGATCAAAGCTACAGAATGAGACCAGGAGCCTCTGGTCTAAAAAAAAAGAAAGAGTGGAGATGAATGTGATAGTGATATATGAAATACAAGTAACACAAAAAAAAGTGAAAAAACAGTGACCATTCACTTTTTTTTTTCCCCTATGTGGTTCATAAAATTAAATTACTAGACTGCAAAATGTAGCAGAAACAAAGCAAAAAGCTTTTCCACACAGCTGGAGTTAAGGTTGGGAGCCTGTTGCTGCAGAACATTGTGGACTTTAAACATTTCTATCAGTTCAAAGAGCAATTTGAAACATTAGTGGGAAAAAAAAGGACACAAGGCCCTCTAAAAGCAAAAATTCCCTTCTTGTTCTTGTTCCAGAATTCTGTAAGATATAGAATTCAAGTGGCTGGCAGGATTTAGTGGAGAAAGTGTAGTTGTGTGATTGCCCTGTTATTATATTTAGACACTTTTTCTAGGCCTCTGCCAAACACAGTACTCTATAAATGAATGAACTATTGTCTGATGCAGTAAACCTGTTCCGTACACTAATGTAAAACTTTTGATCTATTCCTGTTATATTCTTAAAAAGAGGTATTAGTCACTTAATTCTATGAACAGACTTGCTCTTTATAATTATTTTTCCATAAACTGAGCTGCAACAAGGGAATGATATGCTCTTAAAATATAAAGGTTAATTCTGTCAATAATAGGGGTGGTGTATGTAACCAAAGGTGAAAACAAGATTGTTGTAAAAATGTTGTCTTTATAAATTTTAACAGATGAAAAAGAAGCTGTGTCCATTATGTGTTCCCAGATCCAAACTTTTTTATTCAAACTGCTCTAGAAATATTTTGACATGCCCACAGTACTGGCATGATACATTAAAAAGCAAGCCTCAAATCATAAGAAGCTAAGCTTCACCTGGTTTTGCTGAAATCCAAAGGTTCTGAAAGAGCACAGCACCTGGCAAGATCAGGCTGAGAGATATTACTGCAGACGTGGGTTGTCATTTCTCTATTTGAGGGTGATTGGAAGAGGAATTCTGCTCTAACATGAACACTCAATGAATTCTATAGATCCCATAAGGTTTCCTAGAGATGTATTCACACTGGTAAATATCATATTGCTTCCTAGAAGAGTGTTTGTGTATACCTTGCACTTCACAGCAGTGACTAAGTCCACAATCAGACATTTCCATTTCCTAGAACACTTCTTTACTGACCAGACAAGGGATCACATACTAAGCTGTATTTAGACTTGCTGCTCTTCTCCTGGCAGGGGGTATTGGATGGAGATATATCCCCATCTCTCCTGCTGCCAAAGATTTTTTTATCCACAGAAATCTGTATGGAGCCCCCAGACATGATATGCACTTACAACTGACCCTTGTCACATGTAGGGCAGCAGTCAGACATCACAACACTCTTGCCATGGAGGGAACAATACTAACGGGCTGAATTATCATCTCAGCAGGCAAAAAACATTCAACAGATATGCAGAAGAAGGGAGCAGATAAAAGGAGAGGAATCTGCATTCTTTTTATTGAACATTATGCTTCCCCCAGAGTAACAGCAAATGTCTTTTTCTTTTAATTTTTCTATTTGAGTTTGATCATGACCCGTGCAGATGGTGTTTCATGCTTCAGGTGTTTAAACCAACTAATTTTTAAGGATGCCCACGGGGCATGCATCTCTTAGCACTCTGAGCAGCTTTTCACACTTCTGCTGTCTATAGGCTTTGGAAAACATTGGTTTTCACTTGAAGGCACTTTTGTTAAGTGGCCCGGAAGGAGGAATTTTGTCCTGTCATTTTAGCAAATTTAGGCTTAAGCTGAAAATGAGGAAGCCTTGAGAAAGTTAGTTTTTCTCATTTCAGAAACCCATCAGATATTTCATTTCTGGTTAGTTAACAGGAACAGCATGGACAACTCATAATTGAACTGTATATTTTAAAAGCCCTTTCATCAAACTGCATTTATGGAAGCAACTACCTTAGTGAAAGACAGAGGGAAAAAAGCACTATCAGGACAAAATCAGAAGGAATAAGACTCCTATACTGAATTAAAACAGAGTTTTACTAAGTTTTCTAAGCATATGGAAAAATCTAAATAGATGTCACTGGTTGTCTTGAAAAAAATAACATATTGTACCGCAATAATGATATAAATACAATCCAGAGGGAGATTTGGGGTCAGAAAACAGCTGATGTGTGATTGGAAACTGAAATGGCAGTGACTTAAAAAGCAGCTCTGAGGTTGAGAACCGTTCTGAAAAGGGCTGGTACTCGAGTTTGCTGGGCATACTGTATAGATGGGGATCAACTCTGTCGTAGGAACGAAATGTCAACAAATTAAAAATCAAAGCTATTGGTGAGAAAGAGAAACTGGAATGTAGATTCAGTTCCTCTTTTCAATCTCAAGTTTCTCTGTGCTTCTACTTGGGAAATTCACTTACTCCTGAGTAAGTGCTTCTGCTTTGGGTTGCAGCTTTAGAGATGTGACATTTGATTTTTGGACTCTGCTGTTGCCATTGATTTCATGACTCCGCTGTATTATTGATCCAAATCTCAGTATTCCTCACAACTTCTTACACTTTCTGAAGGATTGCTTAAGAGCCCATTAATTCCCAGCTAGATTGTATTTAGTTAACTAGCATCACAGGACTAGATAATGTGCAGGGCATCCAGTCCAGCCCTGACTAGGAAAAAGTATATAAAAACCTACTTGAAAATTTTATGTTATCCCTAATCTTATAAACCTCCAATGAAGTAAGCTCTTCAATGTTATGATACTGGCTATTTACTAATTTAATATATCCTTTTATCATTCAAAATCTTGTAAAAAAAGCCAATAGTTTTTTCCTCTTTTTCTCCTTTGGTACATGGAAAACAATAAATTGCTCTCTACAAGGGAAATCTTACTCCACTTTCCAGGAAAAAAAAGAAATGTTGTTCACTTCAGTTTACCTTTAGCTCATGTTTTCTGATCTGTTTGTTTTCCTTTGCCTTCTCTATTACTTGTCTACATGTGTGATAAGGCGTGAATCCCCAAACTTTGACACAATATTCAAGGGTCAACTTAAGTCGAATAAATATTTTAGACTTTTCTGACAGTCCTATAATTTTATTCTTAAATGTATTTCAGTTTATTTATAAAGATATCTCAGTAAATAAATGCAGAATAATTAACTTTGACCTCTTGACGTTACTATTAATATACTCAGAACTACAATTCACATTTTTTCTAATGATATAATATTAAATTAATCTATATTAATATTTTAGCTTGGATGAGGAACTTTGAAGTGGATTGTCAGGCCTTTCTATTTATTGTGCTTTATTTTTTTATCACCAGAGAGTAGAGACTGAATTATTTTAGGATGGAACTTACATGGAAGCTTTACCCAGGAGCCCATCTCAGCACAAGTGCTGTAGCCAGTACTTGGTTTTAAGATCACAGAATGAAACAAGCTAGCCATAATCCTAATTTACTCACTCCTGAAAACAACTTTTATGTTGACTTTCCATGCATGGCATTTCTTCCTCAATCAAAATAACTTATTCTGGGTATTACTTGTTAACATAAACTTGAGTATTTTGGAGTTACACCTTTTTTTAGGCATATATGTACATTTGTATCAGCATCCTTTATAGCCTGAACGAAGCCTACGTCGAAGCTCTTCTGGGGATCCAAGTTCAAGTGACAGCTTTACAGTAGAAGATGATAGCAGAATGGAGAATTGAACACAAGCAATCCAAATCATAAGCCACTAACTCATCCTTCCCTCTCTCACATTAACAAAGGAGTCTTTGTGGGGTTTTTGTCGTATTCATTTGCTTGGTTTTTTCTGTCCTAATGCTGTCACTTGAATTCAGGTAGGCATATTTCTTATGATGGTCTACTATTGCAGGGAATATACTCAGATGGAAATATATTTTTTTCTATTAGCTTTATTGTATGATTTTACAGTCCTACAGAAAACTTTTTCTCACATTTTTCACATATTACCTAAATTTGCTGGACTTGGTGTACCAGGAGACAAAAATCCAGCACCCACAAGTGTTACTCAAAATAATATTTTAATTAAGACTCTTCTGTATACATTCTGCAGTTATACTGGACCCATTTTTATTGGTCAAGTACCATTAGGCTATTGCATCAGTAATCTGATTTTACAACATAATATAAGCTGAAGGTAAAGAAACATTAAGTGTTATTTGTCAAGAAGAGTGATCTTTATTAGATCTGACCTTTTTCTAAGCCAGCACAATAAAAAGGTGAATGTCATTTTTATACTTGCAAAGATTAGTTTTGCTTACAGTAAGCAAAAGTCGTGTCTCTAAGGGGGCTTAAAATTCTCATTGAAAATAATTGAATCTCATTACCAAGCATGCACTATGAACCTCTTATGATTTGCCCCAATCAACTATTAAAAGCATATTCCTCATTCAAAATGCTGCCTTTCCAACCTCTGCTGCTACATAGTATAGTACTAGCAAATTGACCTTTCAGGACGTCTTAAAGCACCATGTAATTAACTTTTCCTGTGTACAGAGTTAAGACTTGATGAAACTGGGAGGTTAAATGCCAATACAGCTTTTGCAAGCATTTTTTATAGTGAACTGCTTGGCTTTCAGATGTTAATGATTAAAAAAAAAAATCTTTAAAAGAAAAGGAAAAATTTTTTCTTTAAAAAACCACATTTTCTTTAAAAAAAAATTGAAAATTTGTGCTGCAATGCACAATGCAGTCCAATTTCACTTCTTTGAGCTACCCCAGTTAACAAGTAATAGCTCTGAAATGCAAAGCAATAAGCTGTGTTGGCAGTTATTTTATGTTCCTGATCCAAAAATCCGTTGAAGCAGATGTAAATGTTTTGTACTCGTGGTTGCATAGCTTGCACAAATCTAGTTCTGTACAGTTTCACTTTAGCATCCAGAGCAGCTCTGTGTAAGACCTCTAGATGGTCATCAATATCTTTTTGCAAGACCAGTAGTTGATAGGCACACCTCTGAACCAGAGTGATTACACTAGAAACAGGCTTGCCTAGATAGCAGTTTTGTAAGTTCTGTAAAAGTGTTTTTAGAGGATTGAGCGAGTATTGTGTCCTCCATATCTCAGTGCTACTTGGAAGTCGGAGAAGAGAATCTCCCTTTTCTCACTTTATTTTTTTTTCTATATGCAGCTCAAGTTCATTCACTGACTGTAGGATTTTTAGGGTACGAATGATTCTTCACATGTATTTACTTGAGCTCTCTGGATTCACCAAAGAAGAAGCTGCAGTATATCAGACACTGTAACAGGTGATTCCTCTTATATATCACAGAAATGGAATGTATTTCTTGATTGAATTTGTCCCAGAAATATTCACTTCTAAGTTGCTGCTACTATTGTGTCTCAGTGTCATATCAAATTAATACACTCTTAATTCTCAGGTTCTCATGTGCCTAAGTTGACACACACTGTGTTTAGTAGGTAATTGATTATAATTAAGACAATAAAGAAAGATCACATTTCTAGGGCAATTTCACTTTTTTTTTTTTCCCAAGGCCATTGACTGATACATTTAAAGTAATTCTGAAATCCATACACAACTAGATGAGCACTGGAATTTATGAAAGCTATACTCCTATCTTATCAGTTGGTTCACATCTCATAGAAAGAAAATAAAAAATTGGTGCTTAACTTGTCAGACCAGAGCCAAGACCAGTTTTTCATATGCGTCAGGACAGCAATTGAAAATATATATATCACTCAGGAGCAGTGAGTTGTTATAAGGAAATATTTAAAGTCAGCTAAGACCTTCTAATACAAAAAAAAAAAAAATACAAAAAAAGAAAATATATTTCTGAAGTGGCTAGAAAGGAAAACTTAAATTGCATGGAAATTGTGCTTCAAACATTGCCTAGCCCATGGTGCCACAACATATGAAAAGACCAATTGCTTCAAACTCTCTCCTTAGTGTTTCAGGGGAAACACCTTTTATTATAAACAGTAGTAGAGAAGTGTTTCTGGAAGGCTTTACAATACCAATGCTCACATATGTCTCCATCAAATGAATCACATCCCAGCAGAAAATTACAAAGTATTAGGGAAAGAATGTTGCAAATTATAGTTAATACATTGCATATACGAATCCAGAGGGCCCTTGAGTGGCTTGAGNTTATACGAATCCAGAGGGTCCTTGAGTGGCTTGAGAGGTGGGCCTGTGAAACATCCTGAAGTTCAACAAGGCCAAGTGCAAGTTCCTGCACCTGGGTCAGAGCAATCCCAAGCACAAGTACAGGCTGGGTGGAGAATGGATTGAGATTAGCCCTGGGGAAAAGGACTTGAGCATGTTTGTGGACAAGAAGCTAAACATGGCCCAATAATGTGCACTTGCAACCAAGAAAACCAACTGTTTCCTGGGCTGCACCCAAAGCAGCACGGCCAGCAGGGCAGAGGATTGGATTCTGCCCCTCTGCTCCACTCTTGTGAGACCCACCTGAAGCACTGCATTCAGCTCTGGGTTAATTTCTGTGGAGCAATTCCAGAGGAGCCCATGAAGATACTCAAAGGCTGGAGCATCTCTACTATGGAGACAGGCTGAGAGAGATGGGGTTGTCCAGCATGGAGAAGGGAAGGCTCCAGGGTGACCTTTTAGTTCCTTCCAGTACCTAAAGGGGCTGCAAAGAGAGCTGGAGAGAGAATGCTGACAAGGGCACATAGAGGTAGGACAAGGGGGAATGACTTCAACTTGCGTGAGAGTAGGTTTACGCCAGGTATGAGGAACAAATCCTTTACTGTGAGGGTGCTGAGGCACTGGAACAGGTTGCCAAGAGAATCTGTGGCTGCTTCATGTCAGAAAGTCTTGAAGACCAGGCTTGACAGAGCTCTGAGTAACCTGGTCTTGTAGAAGGTGTCCCTGTCCATGATGAGGGGTTGAAACTAGATTACCTTTAAGGTCTCTTCCAACCAGACAATTCTATGATAATATGAAATTATTCTGGTTAGAAGGTTATAGAAGGCTCTGGAAATCCAGCATTGTGCACAACTGCTTCATGGAAGAGGGATCCTAGGAAAAAAAAACAAAACAAACAAACCAACCTATGCTCTTCTGTCTCTATCTTTCAAAGTCACATCCCTACAGTTTGCAGTTTCACACTTTTTTCTGACATTGAGTTTGCTAAATTTACTCTTTTGGTTAACATTCAACATGCACATGTCTCACTTTTCTGTGCAAATAAACACAGCAATGGGGAGAGTTACAAAACATTGAGGATATAGACCCCCTGGAATCCAATGCTTTAGGCCAAAACATATAATGGAGACTTCAGCTGCATTAATATAAAACGCTGAATACAGTTAATAGTTGGGAAATTCCTTTCCATTCTACCCTGACTCCTTTCCCCAAGGCTGACGTGTGGCTTTTACATGCAGTCTAATTTCATTTGGTCAGAATTCAAAAACCAGGCCCTCCTAAGGCAGGTGACAATGGCCAGGTTAGAAATTCTGAGATAAGGGTAATCTGCTAACTGTCACAATAAAATGGCGGCGTCTAGAAGGGGAAGTCACTCAAAAATAAAAGCAGTGTTTTTGGACCAAAGATGAATGATGCCATGCGGAGAACGTGGATGCCATGTGGAGGAATTTTCTCAATAGCAGCAGAAAGAGGATTCTGAATTTCTGGAAATTTGGGGATTAGTTTTGTTTTGTTTTCATTTGTTTAAAGCAAGGAAAAAGTGCTTGCAATAAAGGCAAATTTAAATATATTTTTAAGTCCAAAGGAAACCAAAATTCCTTCAAGAACTTCTATCTACTGCACTCTCAGAAGAGACAGATAAATATTATGTAGCATTCCAGCAGCTGAGAAAAGTTTATAAGTGGAAGATACCTATAATCATATAATTTATATACAAAGGCACAGTATTTGTAGATATCCTGAGCTCAGACTCTAAAGCAGACTCAGAGCGAGGTCAGATATAACATAGGTGCACTCAAGGAAGGTCCCAACAGGAACAGTAGTCTGGCCCTTTTATATTCCCATCTACCTACTGAAGATTTGAACTCATGCAGTAGTTATCCCAAAAATTCATCTAATTCTTTACCCTTAAACAAACTTTATTTTCAGAACAATTTTGCTTTAGGATCATATTGCATCGACAAGGAACTTTCTTATTTCTGTTTCTGAAGGAAAACTGCTGTAAAATGTTATGAAAATGCTGTAGAATATTGTGCCTTATTGTCATTATTAATCTCTTGGAGATCTTCCAAACATTTTTTAGAATGTCACTAATTCCTGATTTGAATATGAACTATAAATTACTAATAAATTACTAAATTACTAATAAATCTGCTGTAAATTAACTTAAAAAACCGAATTTGAGATGAGTATCTCAGAAGAGAAATAAAAAGCTGGGCAGAGAAAAATTACACCAAGCATTATCTCTGACAGAAAAATTTTTGTCTCTACATGTGAAAATGCACTACAAATTAAGTTAAATTTTATTATTACCACTTGCCTTTCAGGTTGGTAAGTTTAGTCAGAAAAAGAATATATAACTCAACAGTGATCTAGTCTGAAATGTGAGGGAAATAACCTATATCTCCCTGAATACCTGCCTCTTTGTCTGCAATTAGCCAACCATTAAATCAATAAGATTTAAGACAATGGATATGTAGCAATCAGCACATCACAACAAGCATTCAAAACATGTCCAAAGTGTCCACCTTTGACTAGACCTCTATATTTTACCTACATCTGAAAGACAACGACCTGAGGGCCAGTATACAGTGTTATACTAGGATTAACATCCATTAAAACTATGCAGATGAAATCTGACAATTCTATAAAAATACTTAGTCTTGGACTGAAAAAATTCCATGGTCTGATAATGGTTACCTACTTTCTTTCTACTAATTATAGCTTCTGTTTCTATTTCACTTGCAGTGTAGAAAACAGTGTTGATTGTGATTTCAAACGAGCTGTAGCGTTAGCTTTAACTTCATCTGCACAATTTTACCCTATTGCATATCTTAAAACATCAGCAGCTACATTTAAAGGATAGAAGAAACCTAATGGCTTGTTTTTCCTGCAAGTAATACCTGTTCTTCAGACAAAATAACTGTTTCTTCTGAGATTAGTAGCACACAATAACATAAAGCCACAGGTACGGCAATATTAGAAACCACAGACTACAAAACAATCCTGGTTCTACGCATTTAGGTGGCTTCTTTTAACTCTCTTTTGTGTAGTGTGAATTGTTCATTGTCTAGTTACAAAGCCAGTTTTCCTTCTGCAAAGTCATGAACTGCTGAAATCCTCAATCTAAAACCTCTCAGAAACCATTCAACAAGACCTGAGATAACAGGTTTTTTTTTCACAGAAGTGTGGTTTCAACAAAAATTTTACAATTAAGAATCAACACATAAGTTGATCTTGATGATGTCAGTATAGGTCTGCCTGTAAGTAGAAGAGAAACCCTGGAAGTGTTGCATTAACAATAATTGTCACTCTACTAGATCTCTTTAGAAGTCTCTGTTTCAGCTGGTACCCCTTCCTTCCTTCCTTCCTTTCCTTCCTTTCCTTTCCTTTCCTTCCTTCTCTTTTTCTTTTTCTTTTTCTTTTTCTTTCTTTTTTTTTTTTTCTTTTTCTTTTTCTTCTTTTTCTCTCCTTCCTTCCTTCCTTCCTTCCTTCCTTCCTTCCTTCCTTCCTTCCTTCCTTCCTTTTACTTTCTTTCTCTCTTTCTCTTTCTCTTTCTCTTTCTCTTTCTCTTTCTCTTTCTCTTTCTCTTTCTCTTTCTCTTTCTCTTTCTCTTTCTTCTTTCTTTGCCTTCCTCTTCCTTCTCATTTACTTTTCATACCTTTTGTCATAGCATTTTCTCATTCTCTCACTCCTCTCACTGATGCTTTTCTGTGAAAAAAAGTCCACGTGGACTGTCTGAGTGCACATTACCGATGCAGGTCATATTATCAAAACAGTAGCAATAATCTAACCTCTGTTTTCTGTAAAAAAATAAAATTAAAAAAGTTTTCATGTTCCAAAGGAATCAAATTGCTCTGCTCTGTAAGCTGTGATTATCATGGTTTGTGTTCTTTGATATACCTATGTGCTTTTACTAATATTATTTGTAAATAACACAAGACACTGTTGCAGATTCTGATCTTGGTACAATCTTGGAACTGTTCACTGTGTGAGCATGAATGTTCCATAATCATGTTAGTCCCATTGTTAGTCCCAAGGCACCACTTGAGTTCCTGATTTCTCATTGTATTATTAAAATAACCCAGGCATTTTTGGAAGAAACAATGAAAAGTTATCAAAATACTCAAACTGGCTGACGACGAGAAAGAGAACATCTTGAGCTCACGTTACATCAGCTGAACATCCAGCTACTTTCTTTATCAGACTAAAACTAACCTTTACTTGTTCCTCTTTAAACACTTACAAACTCCTGAAACACTCTGAGGTATACAGAAGAGTATGATTTTGAGAAAGGCACTTTTTAAATTGTCTAACTAGGAATAAAGCCACTTATAAAGGATTCAATAATTATCTCTGGCTATCAAATTGATCTTGTGAGCAAATCTTTGATTAGAAAGCCTTATTACTGGGGGAAGCATTCTTTTCTGAGAGCAACTTAGATTTCAGAAATAAACATTACAAAAAGTAATAATCTATAAAAGCCACATTACTCAAGAATTAACAATAAGAAGCTTTTTTAATTTCATATTTCTCTACCTTGAGCCAAATACAAACAAGCTCAGTGGTTTGCTGTCTGGCGATGTCAGCATCTGACAATTAAAGAATAACTTTAAATTAGTTATTCTAACCAATACTGTGTTCCTGCTGATCTTTACCAGCAGTTCCTATAGGTCATCCAAAATAAGAGGATTTTTGAAGGATCTTTTAATTTCAGTTTTTTTTCTGGAGCCTATCCTCTGGGTAGATGTTCCCATCTAAGAAATACAGTAATGTAAAAATAAGTTGTGTGGGAAAGAAATACTTGAAACATCCTTTTCATATGTTAAAAACGCCCTACCTTTTCATATACTCTACCTGCTATTAGCTACCATTTGTGCAGCATATATTTGTGGTCAAGAAGGGAGCATTCAATGGCAACAGAACAGTGGCATGGTCTTGAAGAATTTGGGACATCCACACTTTTATGTGTGGATGCTTGTTGTTTTTAGAAAGCAAGAAAATCACCTAAAGGATTTCTAAGTTAATTAAATGTATCATTCTTGGGGAAAATTAACCACAAGGAAAACCATATGGATAATTATAAATGAGATTCAAATACTAATTATTGTAATAGCAGCTCACTTAACACTCACAATCAATTTTATTGAGCCTGTGTGAAGAGACCGACTCTGCAGTTTTAGACGATGATAGCATTGGCAGCAAAGCTAGCGTGAGAAGTTCACAACCCCAGTCCAACCCTCACTGTTCACTGCTTCTAATTTGCTCACCTCAGTGAGGCAGTAAACCACAAACCCACAAACTTCTGTACTAGCACAGGAGAGACCAAGACAAACCGCATCGGAGGAAGACTGGACTGTAGAAATAACCTCAGCTGCCTTTGTATGCCATGCAAGCATCTTGAGCAGCTATACCCTAAAAGTATATCTACAACCCACCAGCTTCCTCGCTTTTTACTTCACTGCTGCACTTGGTAGAAGAGGCTGCATCAGCTGGTGTTTCTACGTGGGCTAAACTTAGCTGTAATCACTGATTTCATTACCCAGATAACCAGTGGATACCCACAAAAAGATTGATAAGCACAAATGCTCAGAGGTGCCTGCTGACTGCAGGTGCAGGGTCTGTTTGCTTGTATGCAGACATCAATAATGAAATCAAGAATTTTAAACTCCTATTCAGACAGAAGACAATAGAGACACTCTTTCATACCCTGAATTAGATGTTCAGATGAGACCAGGTAAAAAATATCCTTTAAATTTTTCCTAAACTTTAGGCAGAACAATATCCTTCCTTAGACCTGGCCTCAACTTAAGTATTTGAAGGCTATATTTTGTAACATTCACAAGACATCTATATGTATATAAATCATGTCAGCAATCACCATTAAAACAGCCCCAAAGCAAGTCCACTTAAAATTCGGAGATATTTTCATTCCAGATGCTAAACTGCGACTGATGAGTGTCTGCATTTTGTTTACTGAGGGGATCAAATTATTTGGCTGAACTTTAAATGCAAAGCCATATGTGATGACTTGTTTTAATGGCTTTACCCAGAACAGCATTTAAGGTTTAAAGAACTGAAAGCCTTCTCTAACATCCCTGGGACTTCAGTTTACATTGTACTGAAATGTTGGCTTAAGCAGTGCTGCTTTTCTGAGCTGCCAGCTCAAATCCAAATGATCCTTCAGAGTCCACATCTCCCTTACGCAATGTATCAGTACTCCTCTTCAAAATCAGCAATACCTTGCTACATGTAGACTAGGGAAGGCAAAATTTAGCCCTCGTATAATAGTTGTGAATCACATTTGCTGTAATGTGCACTAATAAAAACAGTAAGTTAAAAGTTTCATTATGGGAAGAATCTGAAGCACACTTTTGAATACTGATCATGATCTTTGTATCTAGTGCAAGACAAGCATGACACTAGTTCACATACAATGTTCAAACTTCACTGTTTTATTATTCAAACTCTGTATGCAGTTGTATTTCTAACCTACTCTCTCTCATCCGTATACACTCATCAAGAGAAAAAGATCTGGGGGTCATGTTTTTCTCCATCAGGTATTTTAAAAGCAAATATTTCCCTTAGACGCTAAAATGAAAACAAAGTTGTTATGCTGCACTTTCTGGTATAAAAACGTACTGAAAATCCCCTAGTAACCTTCAAAAGAAGAGAAGAAAAATCAGAGTGTCGGGGTATTCTGTCCCATTCTGAACTTCTATGGAAGATTTCTCTGGTTGTATGGTAGAGAGCTTCATGGTTTCTGATAAAGTATTATTACAGTGCAATGAGATTTTTTTTTCTGAGTTTTTCACAAATCACCTCAAAATAAAACCCACATAAACTGGATGGTTAATGTCTTAACAAACTCACTGCTTTTGAGATGTTTTGATGACAGTGGTTGGCTCTGATTTTTCAAAAAGTACTGACATCAGTATGGCTATCTCCCCACTGTTTTCCTCTTGCCATTTCCTGAACTCATAATTACTTCTCATGAATTCCATTTCATGACTGAACCACAGGGATTAAAGAGGACATTGCCATATACCTATAAGTAGACCTGGTCCTCTCAGAATGTCTCAATTTCTGTGCAAACATTTCAAGTGGCAGAGCCACTTCAGAATGACTTTCACTACAAGTGACTCCTTATTGTCAACTTTAGAAATTTGCATTTTATTTCTAGTTTGGTTTTATACATCTTTCAAATCCCAAACATAGGATCAGGTAATCCTTCAGTCACTTGAAGGACTTCTGTTGTCTTTTATGAGGACCAGCCAGTACAGTCAAAACACAGTAGAACTCTCTACTCTTTTAATAAGGCTTTTATTTGGACATTGTTTTTCAACAAGCATGCCAAAGTTTGGTTTACATGTGCGGTATCACGTAAGTACCTAATAGCTATTAAGAACAGTGGTGGCTTGAATACGGCTTTTAAAAGTCTACATGGAAGGAATATGTTTTATAGGGAAGAGTTGTTTAATCTGAGAAGTATAAGACATAGCAAGATCTGGAAGGTTGAAATTGAAACTATGTAAACTAATTTCAGGCTAGAAATAATGAGGAGAATTTGCAAGTTATTATTAATGAAAGCACATCATGTATCTTTCAGCACTTGAGATCAAGGCTGAATAACTGCTTCAACACATGGAAGTTCCCTTTGTTAAACAGTGAGCTTGAAAGAGAAATGATTGGATGGACATCTGTTCCTGTGCTGTCATGGAAGTAAGTTCAACGAACAGGCTGGTCCCTTTTGATCTCAAATTGTTCAAAGGAAACAGCCACAGTAAAAGAGGATAAAACTGTATGTCAATGCAATCTGTAAATAACCCCGTCACATTTAATTTGCCTTCTTTTTTCCAGTAGAACTCATATTTAGCCAGAAAATGACCAAAAGAGAAATGAACAACATCACTTTAATGATACTAAATTTTTTGAGTTGTATTGTTAAATTAAGTAGGTCTGAATAGCTACCCGTAATCCCATATGTCTGCTACTGAAATTGTATTATTGACTGTATATCTTTTACACAAGGACATAAGGAAGTAAGGATGAAAGCTTAAAAATGATAAAAAAAAAAAGAAAAGAAAAAAAAAGAAAAAAAAAAAGAAACCAAAGCATTGAATACCACTTGCGTCTGGAAAACACCCCATAGTCAGCACTGTTGGACTGTAGAGAGACCTGCTGCAGCCTATACATGTGATAAAGTACCTACTCACAAGTGTGATGTCCCAAAATAAACTATATAAAGTCTCAAAGCACAACAACTGGAGCAAACATAACAGATCTGCAATTTCATTCCTATTATGATTTTCAATTTGATTAAAACAATTTTATAGGCCTTGTCCTATTCTTACCCATGCAAGCATGATAAGGATATCATTTGCCACCTATTTCATACTGCTTTGCATTATTACTCCTGAAAAGTTTTGTATGGTACAACGGAATGGACAGAGGCACCTAAAACTGGCACCTAGTCTAGTGTGAAATGGAAGAGAATAACAAATATTAGTACTTCATCCCACAGAGTATATTTTACCAAAGTTATCCAGCTTTTGTCATCTCAAGAAGAGTGTTGTAATTCTGTAAAAAGCTACATCAAAAATGTATTATCTATGGAAGTAACTTTTACCTTTACAGGCAAATTAAAAATTAAGGGCACACTGGGGAAATTAATGTGGAAATTCCTCATTTACAGACGAAATGTTTGTTCATGAACCTTGAGTTTTACATTCTGCTGGTATTTAGCATTAGCCAGGTGAGAAAGCAAATCTTTGCATTTTTAAAATGTGTCCTGTCATGATCAGCGCAGACATAAACAGGTCTTAAAATAACCAACCTGCCAATAACTTGTTTTGAAAGGGTCAAAATCTCCAGTCAGTCAATTCTCTTGCTTTGGACCTCTTGTGCTAACTTGATGTGATAAACCTGATTGGGATGTTGCAGAGAACAAACTGATCAGATCCCTATGCAGTGGTTTATCTCATTTATTATGAAATAATTTGAAGAATAAAAAAGTCACCAAACTCTGTGTCATCCATCTCAGTTCATATACCAAGAGGACAATAATTACTGGTTCATATTTATCCTTCCTTCATGTGGTATGAAAAGTCCAGTGGTGTAGAGAAGACCAGAGATTCAGGCAAGAACCCTTTCTGAATGAAATAAATAATTTGATAAACATGGAGGAAAAGATGATATGCAAAAACTATGAGACTATGTTGACATTAAAACTCCTCATAACATAGAATTTATGGCATAAATACACCTAAATGAAAAGTCTTTTGAAAAAAATTTCCTCCACAGTACTAGTAAATTCAGTGTTAGCAGAGATAAGAACCTTTACTTACATCAAAATGAAAAGGATATTCCTGAACAGTCTGGTTCTCCCCTCCCTCTGATCAGCTCGTCTCTCTAAATACAACATGGTTTCACAGGCAAAACTTGTTCACAGTTTTTAAAGTTTTCAAGGTTTTCAGAAGAAAAGGAAACTTTAAAAACCTTGCAAATAATTAATGAAAATAATTTCTAATTAATATGAGTTCACTTTTATTTTATATGCTCCAAAGTTTTCTAAGAACTTGGAATAACAGTTTTTGAAATCACGGCAATAAACATTGAAGGGAAAGATATTGCAAAAAAAAAAAAAATTGCCATAGGCAGGACAAAAAATAATTTCACAAACCACCAATTCAAGATTTGTATCTAAAAATGACAATACTAAACCCACACTATGTATCTGCTTCTGCATAAAGTTACATGAAAGTGAATCAAGAGAAAATCCAAAGGAACATGCTTAACATACATAGACAAAAGATGCAAGTATTTCCTCTGAGTTTCTGAAACAGAATTTATTATATGATAACCTCTTCATTTTAAATAACTGCCACCTTCTTTTCCAGATTAGAATAGCTGATTTCTATTCCATCATTCACTCATCTCAGAAGCTTCTGTGTGTAAGCATAGAGAGAGGCATATGTTTTCAGAAAATAGTTAATGTGTTTTAATATGAAAATAGTTAAATATGTTTTTTGAAAATAGTTAATAGATGGACCGATCTTAGATTGAAATTCCATTTACTGCCTCCCTATGTTTTTGCCTTCGTTTAAACACCACTATATAATTCGGTTATTCAATAGCTTTTTGTAAAGGACTGCATACACTGAAGCCTTTATCCTACAGATATTCTATTTCTTGTAAGACGGACACCGCGGAAGCTTTTCATGAAAAGACAAGCTTCACTTGCAGGAACAGAAGAGAGAATTGCTGAAACCATTACATATGTGAAACATTTTTAGCAGAGAATCTGCTTTGTGATTCAGTCTCTGCCAAAAAAAAAAAGATTGTATTTTTTTTCCTTTTCCTGGAGAACCTTGTAAACTTTTCATTTCGGACTAAAACCACAATCTTTTTTTCTTTCCTGTTACTATTTTATGGTTCCACGTCTTAATTTTCTAATCATATGCTCCTCTGATCAAATCAGCAGATGTTTCTTCTTTTGAGCTCAGCCTGCAAATATCTCAGCCAGGTCAAAAGAGCTGATTGCCAGCAGTGCTAACTGAACTAAATATGTAATAGAATCAGACAAAACTTTTATCAGTCAGATTCCTAGGTTATTTTTATTATCATTGCACAGCTATCGTTAATCTCATCAGAAATACAACTGTGGCCTCAGAATTTGAAATTCTCTTTGTTCTCAGCATCAGTGTGTCAGAATACATCTTTGGGACACGATGCTGTTTATTATCTCAGCTATTTTAAAAACAAAATACCCAGCAGCGTTTCTGAACAGGTGACTGGCTAGAGTCAGGCTCAGCAGTCTCTTTGGGGGTGTTCTTTTTTACATCATTTCTGACCTTGCATACTAGGCCTGTCACATCTTTTTTTTATCCATATCAATACACTAAAGTATGTATTTAACATTTCACCCCTCTTTCCCTCCACCCCGTGCTGTTCCCTTTGAGACAACAATCTGTATGTAACTATAGTAGCTGGTGAAAGAAGTTCACTGCATTATTTAGCTTTGTTTGCTTTGTCTGAGTGCTGGAGAGAATACTGATGTACACAGCTTTCTTATTCATAGTACTGATTCGTGAATCAGACATCTTCTTGTGCATATTTTACTGACTATGACCTCAGGGATTTTTAAGTAATATTGTTTTCCAAAGTGCTATTCTTTTTTGGGCAAACCACAAATAAATGAACAGTAGCTTATATACTTACATGAAATTCAAAAGATCATAGAATCACAGAAGAGTTTGAGTTGGAAGGGACGTTAAAGGTTATCTGGTTCCAACCCTCTTACCATGGCCAAGGACACCTTCCACCAGACCAGGTTACTCAAAGTCCCATCCAGCATGGCCTTGAACACTTGTAGGGATGGAGCAGCCACATCTCTGGGCAATCTATGATGGTATAAGACCTTCAAAGGTCTTCACTTTTGTCTCGAGATACTGACATTCAAGAAACATTTTACACCAAATTCACCAAGACTTTCCATTTTGTTTCTTTGAATTTTGATGACGTATGTACCAATACCTGTACATTACAAATTCTCAGCTGGAGAATGCCATATTTACTTCTATTTCTAAAAACACTCATCCTTGAGACTGTGGAGGATGTACTACTGGAAATGATGCCAAGATGATTGCCAAAATGATGCCATATGATGATGTCCATGATTCTCTGGAAGATTGTATTCTCCAGCTGCAATAAGGGATGCTGCATCCCGTCCATCACTTATGTCATAACCTGTCAGGTAGACTTCAACCTAAGTGATATCTTTCTTTCAGGGCCCTTCTAATCTCTTTTAAGGTTCTACCTGCAGCTGTTTTCTTTAAAATATGCATGACAGATGGCAAAGTGGAACCTAAAAAACAGCATATGTCAGGATGCATCAATCTATGTCATGGTTCTGAACTAAGTTTGGCATAAAAAAAAAAAAAAAACAAACAACATTATTCTAATATATCCAGGATCTAGCCTGAAATACATTTGTATTATATGCTGGTTTCACGTTAGCCTATCCTGGAAATTTAGCTGCTCCATCACACATATTTGCACAGTAAAACAAGCTAGGCATCCCGTAAGTATTTCTCTCTCTTCTAACTCTCTGTTGCTGGGGGATTTTTAAATTTTTTTAATTATTATTATTATTTCAAGCTCTATTATTGAGACAAACACGATTGAAGCTGCTGTTATTTGGTCACTGAGAACCAAGCAGATGGTAAATAACTGTGTTAAACCGATGATACTAGCTTAAGACATTCTCTTGTCAGCAAAATCTTGGCAAAGGCTCTACTTTAGAATCAGAACATGTCCTTCAAAACTTGATGGACATCTGACATTTTTCATTGGTTGGGAGTTGAAGCATCCAGCTCTGACTGGGAAAAACAATTGTGTATGCCAACAGATAAATTCATATATCTTTCCTAAACTTCTAGCAATTCTAAGTTTCAAGATAAAAGCTCTTCTACTGGGTTGCTATCTTATTTAATTGGATGTTGTGGCAGCAGAAGCTGAGAAGAATTAAGGCGAAGAAAAAATTCTGGACATCTTCAGTAAAAGGCACATTTTTGCCTGCAACATTAGGCACCTAGCAAAATAGAGTTCTGATCAATAATTAAGGATATAGAAATAGATTTGGAAGAATTAACAACAGCATTCATGTGAAAGGTGCTGCATAAGATAGTGTTCTTTCTTTCTGGAGTTCATTAATTGTCACAGACTTTCCTCCTCATTCATGAGATGTACATCAATAATCAACCCACTCATGAAAAGAAAACTGCAAAGCCCAATATACAGTTAAATACACAATATTTCCTCTATCACAAAAGATTGCACCTTGCTAGGGAGAGAAACCATCAACAAGCTCAGAAATGACAAATAAAATTCAGTTTATTCACAGTGAGATGAAAAGTTCACTCGGCAGTTTCAGATTATTGAACTGAAGAAAATGGACACGGTTCCTTTCAAAGCTAAGAAATGCTCTTTGACAGGTGATTAATATGACAATAAAAATAAAAACATTTTAAAAAATCCAACACAAAAATTGGGATTGGAAATGTCAAACCTTTTATGTTACTTCTAACCCTGTAGGTCAAGGATCAACCTTGTAGAACCCTGGGATTTAGGTGGGTGACAAAAATCTAAAGTGAGTAACAATGAAAAATAGTTGGGGAAGGAATGTTGGGTCCGTGTGAGATTAATTTCTTTGACAATTGTGTTTTCCATATCTTCAGCTTCATGGGCAAACATTTTTGCTGCAATTAACATTCTACAATATCAGGAATTCCCAGACCATATGTGGTAGAAATAAATTTTGATGAAATGCGTACTTGACCTTATAATCAGAAGCAATTAACGGGGCAACTACTTTATTACACAGAGGCTTACACATATGTAATACCCCGACTGTAAATAAACCCAATTAAGAGATTGTAATCTATTTTTGTCTTTCTTCTGAGTCTCTAGAGTGATGATAACGTACACTTTTTTAAGGGTAGAAATGTATTCTTTTAAGGGCAATTTTATATCTTGTTATCGGCCTTTAATGGCTTGACCACAATGTATTTAATGCTAAATAAAACGGATCCCTCTAGCATTTTATTTATTGGATGCAGATTGAAACTTATCTCAAAAGAATGAGCTGGCTGACATAGTGGATAGCATGATTTTGACGCTAATAACCGCCATCATATATTATCCACCAGCACCTACACCTGATAACAAAATTAATTTTTTTCTTTCTTTAGTAATTTTTATTATTACCCAGGTCTTCATCTCCTGATGTTCACTCACCCTAATCCAATCTGATCCAACCGCTCAAGGTCTGAGTTACCTGCATCCTATTAACTGGCAACTCAGTTCACCTGTGCTGAGATCTGAGGCTGAAACACTAATGACAAGATGAAAGACTCACTCATGTATCAATTTCTATATTGCAAGACAAATAACAAATAATAAATCTGAAGGCAACTACTCATAGAAAAAATATAGAACTATTGATACAATTGGGACCTTACCTGAGGGCAAAAATAGTGATAACAATGAATTTTGTTCCTGTGAAGAACTTTCAGTGTGAATAGAAGGATCTCTACTAGCAGCTGGAGTGGGGCTACATCCCCAAATATTTGTCCATTTAGGTGCCAGAAAAAGGGGAGCCTGGGACCTAGGGGCAGCTATGGGGCTGACAGGTGGTCTGAGCCCAGCTCCTGGGTGGGACCATGTCACAGGTAAGTCTATACATAGATGTATTTCTCTCTAACTCGACTTCATCCTGATGAGACACATGAAGGAACAGAATGAGGCTGTTGGTGTTGTTTGTGTTTGTGTGAGTGCTGAGTGTTGCCTGTGTGCCTGGTTATGAGTGTATTTGCATGTGCATTGTATACATGTGTCTGCATGTGTGCCTACAGGGAATACACACTCAGCTTGATTCTTGGAGCTGGGAACAGGGAGCTCCCAGCCTCCCCTCTTCTGCACTTCCAGATTTCACAACTGTTAATAGAAAGGATCTGACTGATCCAGAGCTACAAAATAGACTTTAAAAAAAGTATATAGTATAATAACAAAACTGTGTTCCATTATCTATTCACTAGAGTTTTTTTTCTTCCTCATATGACATGGAAGTTTATGATCTGGGTGGTTCATTTAATTTTTAGTTAATTAGAAGCAGAGATAAAGCAGAGATATTTCTATACAAAATAACTATAGAAAACAGATGTTGACAGTTCCTGGAATCCTCCAGCTCTGTATTACATAAGTTCCATTCTTCATGACAAGCCATATGCTTTGTGCTGAGTTTGCAAGGCCTCAGGACTGAAACTTGTTAGGTTTCTCCTGACTGAACTTTTGCCAAACTTCTTGAGGTTTTCTTTACTTGGTTTGTCTGTGACTGCAATTTCACAGCAGGTGTCTGTCTATATGTAATCCGTAACACTTTTCTTTATCTTTTTATGGCAACACTATAGTTATAAAAACAGAAATAACAATCCATTATTCCATGTAAAACAAAATATTTCAAGACCAGGTTAGATGGAATTTTGGGAAACCAGGTGTAGGAGAAGGTGTCTCTGCCCGCGGCAGGAAGATTGGAATCAGATGATCTTTAAGGTTCCTTCCAATCAAAACCATTCTATGATCCTATGATCCTGTGATTCTGATTTACAGCTCTTAGACAATGCTGTAGTGTAGAGGAATAAAAGCCTGATAGGACAGCAGAGTCTTTGAGAAGGGGAGACACAGGACATTGTGCAGAAAAGCACAGGCAGGGGATGACAAGTGGGGCACAGGCTGGCATTAGAGGCAGCTCACCCATGGACAGTGAAAGAAACACAGGTCTGGAGCCGGAAAAAAATGGGTTTAGGGGTAACAGAGACAATGAAGTTATATCTGACGCAGATACCATACGCAGAAAATTTGGATGTAATGTGGAGCTACAGATGAAGGGGAAGGTGTAAAAGCATATTAGCTAAACCTGAACTTGGGCACCAGATGGCTCCTAGGGCAGGGAAGGGAAAACCATCAGCACAACACTGGTAGACTTCAGATGCTATTTTCTGGAACAACTTCCCAAACAACAACCAGTAGAATGAAACTGCTAGACCAGGGACCCAGAGGAGCAGGGGAAGGGTGAGCACAACAGCAGGACAAGGGATAGAGAAAGAGAAATGTGTGAGTAACAGTTTTAACTGCATAATCCCTTCTTTTTTTCTATATTTTTTTAGATTTCAATAAGCAACAATTCCTGGATTTGACTGTTTGGATTTCACTTATACAAGCAATAAATTCTTAGATTTGTTTATATATATATACATATATATATACATATGCACGCAGAAAGTGAGCTTACTCTTTTCCTATAAACAAGATTTTAAATGTAACATTTTCACGTGAAATTTACTGAAATTACTGGATTATGTTGGCTGGAATGAAACCTGTATTGTGTCCAAACCAATAATGCATGAGTTCCCAAAAAACTGAACCAAAGAATAAACGAAAATTAATCTTTTAAAAACCCCACAAGGCAATTAATAGTAACTACAGAAGCACTTTAGGAGCAACAATTCTCACGTGGAGCATTGCTGATTTAAAACATAAATAAGTTGCAGGAGGAGGGGAACCTGAATCCATCCCACAAGTTTAATACCAAGGTCAACAATATATGCCCAGAGCCTGGGGAGGGACGACAGGTCAGCAGGAGAGCACCTGAAGAGCAGCACAAAGGCATTCCAACCACTCCAACCAGCAGCTTGGCTTCATCAGGGCCCCAGCTTAAATGCCTCTTTGTTAACTCACTTATCATGGAGAATAAGCAGGAGGAACTAGAGACATGTGCATTATGCAAGGCTAAGACCAGGGAAAATGTGGGCTCTCCCCAGAAGGAAATGGAAGACCTGATTACCTGGAATACGGAGAAGGCTGAGGTACTCAATGACTTTTTTGACTTGGTTTTCTGGTAAGTGCTTTAGCCGCACCACCCAAAATAACTGTTTGTAGTAGTAGACTCAAGTCACCATTACTTGCTTGAAATGTAGGTTCTAATCATATGCACGCTCTTCGTCTATTGTAACACAAAGTAAAAATGTCTCAATGAAACAAAGAAGACAATGATAATTCTTTAGACTAATATGTTTCAATTTGTATTTCAGTTCATTAAGGACATGCCAAATGGAGTTACTCATGCTCAAATGAAGGTTGGTAACATTTTCTGAAATGAGGAACTCGCTTCACTGAATGTCTCTGCTTGATTGCTTGTCACCATCTGATCATATCCTTAATAATTTTATCACTTAGCGGACTTCTATGTAAGTGGCAGCAACTGGTTTGCTCAACTCAAAACAACTCACCTTTTCAGTTTCAATCAAGGATTTGTGTGTGCACGTGCATGTGTGTGTGAGGACATGGTCTGAAGAAGTAGGGGATTTAGGGACTTGGCTGATTTGTCCATGCAAACACAGGCATTTGTGCTAGTCAAAATGCTCCTGCTTCCAGCTCTCTCTTAAGCCATGTGTGATGGGTCTTCCCTAAATCCTATGTTTTGTCTGCCAACCCATGTGAATGCCTCAGATACAACAGGATATCTCTTAGCATACCTAAAAATGTCATTACATACCTTTGCTTAGGCACCTGAATTATTCCCACATGATCTAAGTGGGAATGAATGACAACTGATACTGTCAGAGCAAAGCTTTTGGAAAGTTATTGTTTTGGGAGCTGAATCTTAATTGGGTTCTCAGCTAAAACTGTGCTTTAAGACAGATACCAATAAAAACACCAAAATTATGTCAATAACACCAAGAACATACCTTGGAATTCTAAAATAACTATTTTTAGGATGTTTTCCTTTATGAGATACTTCAGTTTTTGTTTCTGAATGTCAGTACATTGCCCTGAGTCATAACTCCTTTCTATCTTTTATTTTTCTTGCAAATCTTTCAAACAAGCAGCAGTTCTTTTCCCTGCTTGCTTTATTTCCAGTACATCAAACATATTTTCCTAGGTTGTTAACTGCCTTTTTGCTTTCAGAGGCCTACTAATAAAATTCTGCTATTGGATTTGCTCTTGTTTGAAAGAGGCTTCTGTCACAGGATCTTAGACAACAAAAGCCAGGAAACTAACATCAGACATGGCCACCTACCGGTAGGAAAAATCTGTGTGCCATGAGCTTATTGAATGCTCTTTACCAGGTAGCTTTTACTGTACTGGGTGACGTCAGTATCAACAATTCATAGCTTGTCTGCAGTTGGTCAGGTGAACATAAGTTTTTTTTTATAGCCCCCTACTGCAAGCTCAAAGGACTGACTCCGGATGTGGACTGTAACACTGAAATTTTGGAATAAGTTCCTATTCCTGCTGTAGTGTGAGACAAGGGTTAAACAGACATAAGATGTAAGTATTGTGTCCTTTTTTGCGCTATTATTATTGTCGTTGTTGTTATTGTTGTACTTACTGTAACAAATACTTCAAAGTATCCAGGACAAATCAAGACTTAGTTTTATACTGATCTATTTATGCAAAATAAAACCTAAGTTTCCAAACCATATCCATGAATAAGCTAAGAGGGAAAAGTGTGTTAAAAAAATTTAAAAATTAATTATGAGTTCCCTTTACGTTATACAGTCAACAGCAAAGAATCTCAGAGTTTAAGGATGTGAAAGAAATGTAAAAAAATATACATGACATGGCTGAGAAATGAACACAGTTCTACCAGTCCTGCATAAAGATGAGATAAACCTCATATACATTACATCAGCCAAAACTGATGTAATTAGACTAAAATTATTTTATTCTATTTTATTTTCCTAGAATCAGAGAATGGTTTGGGTTGGAAGGGACCTTAAAGATCATCTAGTTCCAACTCCTCTTGCCACGGGCGACAAACCATCTGCTAGACCAGGTTACCCAAAGACCCACCCAGCCTGCTCCTGAACGCCTCCTGAGATGGGGAGTCCACAACTTCTCTGGGCAGCCTGTGCCAGTGACTCGCCACCCCCGCAGCAAAGATTTTCTTCAAAATACCTAATCTAAATCTATCCCCCTTCAGTTTAATGCCATTGCCTCTTGTTCTATCACTACGTATCCCCACGAATAGTCCATTTCCAGCTCTCTCGTAGCCCCGTTTAGGTACTGGAAGGTTCTCTAAGATCTTCCAGGAGCTTTCTCTCCTCCAGTCTGAATAACCCCAACTGTCTCAGTCTGTCTTCACAAGAGAGGTGTCCCATCCCTGTGATCAACTTAATGGTCTCCTCTGGACTCCATATATTGAGGAAATATTTGTTCAGGAAATCTTAGCTTAATCTCTATTTCATTTCCAAATCAGAAAGTGGTTGCTATTTTGATTGTTCCTAGAAATTCAAGTAAAACTTTTGATTGCTCTGTCAAGACAGCCTGAAGAGCCTTGTGAGTGCATTTGCTTCTTCTCAAATGTCATAGCACATCTGGATGGGCCAGATTCCCAGGTGGTACTGGCAACCTTATTTTTCCTGAAATCAATAAACCTGTTTTCATACGTGCCAACTAGGAATTTGAAAATCACTCCTTCTAAGAGTACAGTTTTGAGAACAGCAACATCAGCTGAAGCAGATAAATTATGTATCTTAAATAAGTGTCCTGTATTGAGAGCATATATTTGCTAACCATATTAAAAGAAATAATTATTTAATTTTAGCCTCCTCACACAACTCCTTTAACCAACAACAGGTAAGAGTCCATATTGGATAGGGGTCTAGCCTATGAAAGATGGTTTTAAAAGCTCTCCATTGTGACCCAACATATTTCAAGAAAACTTCATATGTGACTTGTAAAGTCATTACTTCAATCTATGCAAAAAGCTCAGAATATTGTTGTTTTGTTGTTGTTGGGTTTTGTTTTCAATGGTTTTTAGGCAAATTTTGCTTTTGGGTGGAGGGGAGGAATTGCTTATCTTTAAAAGAAATGAATAAAGTTAGATAGAAAAAGGGTGACAAATGCTTCAGATGGCAGGAAAGCTGGCTTGGGGACGTCATGTCCCTTGCATCAAGCACAAGCTAAGTGGTTTCAAATCAGTCACCATGAGCAGGAGAGAGAGCCTGGAGTCAAGTAGGGAAAGCAGGAATTATATGGTGAGAAAAGTGTCCCAAAAGCACTTGAAAATGATGTAAATTAATGCTGAAAGCCTCGGTAATAACCCAGGCCAACGTGTCCTTCCACTCAGCTTCTCAGAAGAGAGAGGAACTTTTTGCATCACCAGGCTTTTTCAAATGTCACATTTAATAATAATGAAAAGGTGCAAAATTTATTGAAAATGCATAAATTGCATCTTGGCTGTGTAGGGGAATATGGACTCATTATGAATTTCATCCTGCTAGGACCATATCAGTGTAAATTGTGCAAAATGCTGAAATTAACTGCAATTTTGTGGCCTGATCTTTAAAGCCTCTGAATGCTTCAGAAGAAATCCTGAATAGTTTTAATCAGCACTAACTCTGAAGTATATGCATGTAGAGGAGGGGAAAAGAAGCATCTTCCCCCTGGTCACAGCGCAGTCCCAGGCAAAGATACCTGAATGGCTTCTGAGCTAGCTCAGCCAGAAGGAGCGACAGGATATCAGCGTGATACCTCACCCAGTGAAATTAGAGCCTGTGGAAGTGTTCTGGGACATGGGATCATTTAATTTAGCTAAACTGCCTCTGGGACCCCAGCTAGAAAAAGAGAAAAAATTATATTTGGACTAACAATAATTTTCAGTGCTTCAATTATCTCAGTCTTCAGAGTCCCAAGTGCACATTCTCTATCAAACTGTACATTAAGTACTTTAAGCTTTGTCAACCCTTTTTCTGGTTCGAGTGTATTGCCTGTGCCTAGTTCCTACAGCGTATTTTGTAGACAGCTCCAGATTGAAAGAAAATTTGCATTTTTTCCAAGTATTTATCTAATAAAATAAAACTTGAGAAAAAATTTAAAATTTCTGTGAAAAAAAAAACCCACTTAACATACTCAAAAACCCAAATACATTTTCTCAGCATAGCCTCTCTAAGCAACCAGGTTTGGATGTGTCTATGGTTTTTAGTCTGACATGACACACAGGGTAATATCTACCATCTAAGTGGAAAATCTAATATCAAGGTATTATCTATTATCACCAATGTGAATAGTTCATAAAAAGCTAATAAGAATACTCTAAAAGTGAGAACGGTTTTTTCTAGTCTTGATTAAATGTCAGAAATCAGTATGGTTAAAATTCTTCATTGTCTTTATAAATGAAAAATTTAAAAAATTATATTATGGAAATCCAGGTTTTTGAAGTATTTTGCTTCCTTATTTTCCTATAACAGCTGGAGTAGAGCCCATCATTAAGGAGTTTCTCTGAAGAAAGCCACTGCTGAACCAAAACTGGCAAACCCAGCAAGGACCAAGGAGTATTGATGACAGTGGTGTGGGAGCAGATAAAACACAAAACTCATAGACAACAGTTATTGGTGGCTGGTGAGGCCAGTTAGATCAGCAACCAGTGAGGCTGGTACAAAACTGGGTTTTAAAAAAATCTCAAAATGTCAAAAATTAGGTGCTACACCCTCGAAGAACAGATTAACATGCTTACGAGTTCGACTTTTCTGAGCCTGGGTAAGAAACTAAGAGACAGTGAAATTGAAGCAGGGTGAAGTTACAGAATGAGAGAGTGTTTAAAAAGAAATTTAGTGGCAACCCCAAGTAACAGAACTAAATAATTCATTCTGTTGTCAATGGGGCCCGGGAAGAAGGAGTTCAGATTCTTCATACAGGTTTCTGCAGATTGTGAAGTAAAGTATATTCATATCCGCTTACTTCAATACAGCTCTATATATTAATATGCTGCTACTAATACAGCAAATTATCATTTCCATTTTGCAACAAGAGAGCAGAAACAATGAAGTCAAGCACCCAAACTCACACCAATAACCATACACAGACTGCTGGTCCCTTAATGACAAGACTGATGCCTTAATCACTTTTCTTCCCTCATTTCCATTTCTCCATATGCCACACTTTATGACCATAACCATTCCTTGACTCATGTGTGTCATCATTTAACAATATATCATTTAAAATACTTGCCTTGCAAAGGCTGCCAGAGACAAACATTTCATAAATCATTAAATACTTTTATTGAAAATCACTTCAAACATGACTATTATTATTAGCTGCATTAATAATAATTAGTAATGGCCATTAGAGCAGACATTTGTAGTGCTCATGACTCTTTTTACTAAAAAGCATGAGTCTTTTAGAGAACAACTGTTGGAAGGTAATTGTCAGGTGGGCTTAAAGATGTACATTTATACTGAGGTTATAATGGAATGTAAAGTGCAGTTCCCCAAGATGTTAATTGCTAAATCCTAAAATGCTACACTTAAACTTTGTATTTCTAAGAGAAATTTAGGACAGTCAAAATAAGTGCCTAATAATTGATAAGCATATAAATGTGGGGGTTTTTTTGGTTTCTGGACATCTATAGGAATGTATTGTTCTTTAAAACCAAATCAGTACTGTGTAACAAGTGAAGCTTGGGTATTAGATTAATTCTAAGATGTGTCCTTAGGGATTTTTCTCCTGAAACATGGGCATAGAGTACTGGACAATAGCATAATTACACAGAGGGATTAGAATGTAATTGTCCTATGGAACAGGACTTGCTTTTTTAATACAATTTCCTCTGTCCAAATAAGTTCTAATTTTGCATTACAGCAAGGAAACTTCACCTTTAAACACCATCAATAAAACTTCCAGCTGACCTTTTCACGCCTTCTATGAAGAAGCTAAATGTTACTCACTTTTCACATTCAATAAAAACCTTTACTGTGTTCTAGTTCAATGCATATCTGTGTCATCATGGAGGAAAGTCACTCTGCACTATGTGTTAATCCTTCCCTTAAAGTCAATTTCCAAACTTTTATGTTGCTAAATGTGCCACCTTGGTTTGTTCATATGCCTCATGCGATGTGTAACAAAGAAATCTGAAGTTCATCTGGAGGTCTTCAGGTGTTTGGGCCTTCAGATCTATTTGTCACAGATCTTCCATTTTTAAAAACTAACCAAAAGCTACCAGAGGTTGTTCAGAATTTTGCCTAATGCCAGACAGAATGGCACTGAGTTTCAAAGAACTTGATTTTATTCTGGCCAAAACTTCAATGGGTATAAAGTGATACAGCAGCACTGTCTTCAGTAAAGCTATATTCCCCAGCTAAGAATAACTGGACTTCTATAATGTATCTCTGAATAATGATTCTGGTCAATATTTTCAGTGACTGGAGTCAAGTTATGAAGGTTGAAACTTCCTTGTTTAATCCGAGCAACTGATTTTCTTTAGATGAAACTCTCTATTAGCTTCCTGAGATCTTAGTAACTAACACCTTACATGTGAGCATTTTCTAAGAGGCATATACTCATGGACGTAAGAACATTGCTGAGAGATTTAGGTTTTTTTTCTTTTTCTTTATTGTGCAAGCAGCCAACCATAGCAACATATGACTGAAGGCACAAAGACTTAAAAGCTGAATCACAGAGTCACAGCGTCACAGAACGGTTTGTGCTGCGAAGAACCCATAAAGATCATCTAGTTCAACCCCTCTGATGTGGTCAAGGACACCTTCTACCAGACCAAGTTGTTCAAATCCCCATCCAACCTGGCCTTGAACACCTCCAGGGATGGGGCATCCACAGCTTCTCTGAGCCACCTATGCCAGTGTCACACAATCTTTACCATAAAAAAATAATTTCTTCTTCATATCTACCTTCTTTCATTTAAAAACTGTTGCCTTTTGTGCTGTCCCTACCAGTTTTGGTAAAAAAGTCTCTCCCCATCTCTCTTACAAGCCCCCTTATATATTGAAAGACGTAATAAGGACTCCTTGGAGCCCCTCAGGGACAAGATAAACAAAACTTTCACATTCACTGGAGCCAGGATTCCTCTCACATGGACCACTAGACTGTACCTACTCTTCAGATTGTTGCCCTAGATTCCCTTTATAACAGTGAAAAGAAATAGATGTCTTTAAACATATCTAGTTTTGATGTGTATTTTTGGCAGAGATAAATCATACTCTAGAGGTGCCTATATTTCTCCGGGACTATAAGAGAAACCATTATAACTAGTTCCTGTCCTGGAAGCTCTTCTTTTTAATCCCTTAGTCATAAAAGGTAGGTTTCAAAAAAGCTAGAAACTATGGAAAAGTCTTTTTTTTTTTACTGGATCTGCAAGAATCCTTCTCCTGCTCTATAGCAGGAAGTCTTTCAGAGCTGTTTGCTCTAAGTTAGTTATAAATAACACCTTTGACAATTTTTTATGCAATTAAAATATTGCTCAAAACTGTTGTACATTAAAATCACTTATATAAGATCTCATAATTAATATTTCAGATTCTTAGGACTCTAACAGTGTAGAGATATTCTAACTTATATTCTCTTAAAATACCATACTAGTGTCATTTTTGAAGCATTTGGAAATTGCTCTGAATATTTGGTACATGAAATGTAATAAAATATGTGAAGAAACTGTAAAAATTTCTTAGAAGTATAAACCAGTAGTGAATGTCTATGGTGTTTGCATTTCTGTTAGTTGGCGTCAGTGATCTTAAATACTCTGAGATATCCTGGAAGCTTCCAAAGACAGCGTGTCCCAAGCACAAGTATGAAATAACACAAATCTTGTAAAATACCTGGGATAATTAATTTAAATTTAACAATGCTGATTATTGGTCTTCAGCTGGAGTGGTAAAGGATGTTCTGCTCCAATAGGGTCTGTGCAAATTCATTTCCATCTCATCGAGACCATTCCTGGGATCTGACCCCCACCTTCCCCCAGGAAGCCCAATTGTAGCAGCATGAGCCACTTGCTCATGAGACACTGGATAAAGCCCATGTGGAGAAAGCAAGGGAGAAAGACTGTGTGTGTTTGTAGAGAATCATGGTGAAACTTGCCATGAGATCAACAGGGAGAAGAATAAAAAGCACCCTATGTGTTCCTAGGTTACCCAGAGAAGCTGTGGGTGCCACATCCTTGAAGCATTCAAAGCCAGGTTGAATGGGGCTCTGAGTAACTTGATCTAATGGAAAGCATCCCTACCCTTGGCAGGGTGTTGGAAACTAGATGATCTTTAAGGTTTTTCCAGTATGTCCTTTTCTGTGGTTCTATGATATATGATTCACATGTGGATGAAAGATTCAGTTTTCAAATATATTCTTTATATTCTTCTTATTTCCATTCTTGATTTTCATTGGAAGTAAAAGCAAACAAACATCCTTCTTCTCTGTCACTGACTAGAAATGTCAACATTTCCTTTTGCAAAGAGTACCCTGGCCTTGACATTTACTCCATGTGCCCAAACACAGATGACACGTCCCTTAGGAAAAGTTAGTTAAGGAAAAGGGAGAAAGGCAGGATCCGAAAATATTGTTTCTAAAGTTTTCCAGCATGTGGAAATACCTCTGGTACAAAACAGAACTTTGAGAATATCAGGTTTGTGAGGAACACTCACCCCTTAGTTCCTACTATTCTACAGAAAAGAAAAATCTGCCTCCTACTTAATTGATCTTTCTCTTCTTTGCATAAACCTTCAAAAATTGTTGGTTAGCGGGTAGCCTCAAATATACTGACAATGTAGAAGAGCAAATATCAGAGTTCTTCAAAAAGGCCTAGATCTAGGAATTTTTTTCAGTTTGATACAAAAAGTCCTGGACAAACCTTGCTACTCAAAATTAGTGTTCAGATAAATTAATAGGTGCACATACAATGAGAGACTTAAGTTTTTCTCATTTCTTTTTCTATTTTGGTTTTTTTTTTCCTGTTTTTCTTTTCGCAGAAGTCTAATGATGGATAACTTAAGAAATAACAACCATAATTACACTGCAATTATATTTTCATCAACATCAGCATTAGTTAGGTAGTAAAATAGCAGAAAAATCTAAAAGGAATATTTTCATTATTTCAAGGAGGTTTCAGTCAGACTCGTGAATATCAGTAAAACTATCATTTAAGACTAAAGTTTATTTCTATGATTTTAGCAGCAGATGCAGTAGAGAAACAAAATTATCTCACCTCAAATTATATAGTATTTTATAGATAAATAATAGCAGTTTCTCCCTAACCAAGTCAGCTTTTACAACTGAAGTCATCACGTTAACCTGAGGAGTGTCAATGCAAAATTTCATCCAGTGCTCTGAAAAGGGCAGTATCAAGTTAAAATATAAATGGACAGATCTGACTGGGATTTCCAACAAACCCATCTTAATGGTGAGGTTTTGGAAAATCCTTGGCTATTTTTTCTTCCTTGTAGCTCAAAACTTCATTCTTTTCCTTTCCTCCCTTTCTCACATTTATTTAAAATGCTGAGTCACTAGTATGTCTCATTTCCCATCCTCTTTACTCCTCTAGTCTAAATCAATATAACCCTGGAGTAGTGTTCTATAAAAAATACATCATTCTCTATTTTTCTGTGGCATTAGGCAGAGTGGTTGCAATGGACTTGTGCCAAGTTTTCAGGGTCAGCTCCTTGTTATATCACAAGGAGATGGGCTCTGTGGTAATAGAATGTTTCAGTGCCTCTACTTTTTCTGAGTACTTGTTTAGCTTCTTCAGTCACAGAGGGGAAAAGACTGCTGTAACTTCAGCTTCGTCCACGAAACGCTGCACAAATTTAAATAACAGATCAAGGCTCCCTGATACCACAAAAGTAATTATAAGCAACAGTTTCCAGAGAGAACCAAATACAAAAAAACTCTTCCTGAGCAGAAAAAATTCTAATAGTATTAAAATTTCTTAAAGGTGATTAAACAATCAGATATGTGTAAAGTGAATCATAGAATCATTTATGTTGGAAAAGCCCTCTAATATCACTGAGCCTTACTGCTAACCCAGCAACCCTGTGTTCATCACTAAATCATGTCCCCAAGTGCCACATCCACATGCCTTTTTAACACTTCCAGGGATGAATCCCTGATGGAGAGATCAATCCTGCTTAACATCTGAAAGGTATGTGTCTCTGCCTAAGAGGGTCACCAGATGTTCCTTTTATCATCAGTAAGGAAAAGTAGGTTCCTTCAGTGTGTGATCTGACCAGCTGTTTCAGACACTATCGGATGACTCTAGGATGATATCATAGGAATACTGTCTTCATCAATTGACAAAAAGACATACGGAGATGTTAGCATTTGGTCAATTTAAATCTTTAGAGGTTCAGAAAAAGGGAAACTCCTTCCTTACCCTTCAAAATCACCACGATCTCAAAAGAATAGGTCTAGGACGCTAACATGGGGTTACTCTAATTTAGAAAAGAAAAGCTGTCAATTCAACAGAAGTCATTGATACAACATCGACACATTTTATTGCAAATGTTGCACACACTGACAGGAAGTACTCAGTGCACACACAAGTTTCCTTCATATACTGGCCATCAACTGAACTTGCATGACCATTTTTATCTTGTATATTTACAGTTTTCTTCATCTAGCATTGATTAGATCGTCTTGCAGATGCAGGATGCAGTCTTCATTCCCTTCCATTGAGCCTCACAAGTAAAAACAAAGTATGAAGCCCATGGATTACAAGTACAAGCATATTTTTGGTCACCTATTGTCATAGCAGTTAAAAATGCATAGCTGAGTGTGAACAAAATATTGCAAATATTTTGCATATTTTCCCACACATTTCTACCACGACTGGGTTAAGGTTTCCCTGACACCAGCAAACTTTTGGTCATATTCCGGGAACAAATATGAAGCAAAGCAAAGCCAGGTGAACATCTGGTTGTGAATATCATCTAGAGTTTCCAGGAAATCTTCACATATCTGGATTGTATTCAGTTGGATGCAACATCTCAGTCGGGAGTGTAATATTTTAAGAAGAATTTGATTTCCTATGTAACATTAGCACTTTGCTGACAAAGGAATTATCAAAGAAATTTTGATAATGTTTTAGGATTTTCACTCTAACATTCTGTAGTTCCACTGAATGTATTGCAAAGTGTAACATAAAGAATCAGTAAAATCAGTTTCTCAGAAACTAAAGAATTACATTCCTTTTTCCACAACCCCATTCCTAATCATTCCAAACACGTCAGAAAAATAGCTGCACTTCAGAAACAGCAAAGCAAAAGCTCAAAATGTCATTCAGCTTGCTTATTCCACGTTATTCAAAGTGGCTTAAAGGACAGCATTTTCTTTCCCAGCAGTGTTCACTACTGCAGCTGCAGAAAGCAATGTGAACAGTAATGAAAATATTTCCCCAGCTCTTTTTGAGTGGTGGCATATAAAAAACCCCAAACAAGCAAACAAAAAAAAAAAACAAAAAAAACCCATAAACAAGCAAACAAAAACACAAAAACAAGAAAGAAAGAAAGAAAGAAAGAAAGAAAGAAAGAAAGAAAGAAAGAAAGAAAGAAGGAAAAAAGAAGGAAGGAAAGAACTCCCCCAAACAACAACCAAACAACTGGAAAAAAGAAAAAAAAAAAAAAAAAAAAAGAGGCACAAAATCAAAATAGACAATTCATATTCCTTATCTATATCTTGGTTGGGTTTAGGATATTCCATTCTGTTTAGAGCATTATGCGTTCATGGCAGCAATCCCATTAACTTCAGCAGCAGTTGTTAGTGATCACTACTTCCATAAATCATAATTATAACTTTCAATCAGCCATCCTATCCCAATCCTGACCACACATGTCGCACACATGTTTGGCTTCAATTCTAGATCCTCTTCTGTACTCATACCAGACTTGATTTTTTTCCCATTTTGCCATACTAAAGCCAGGACATAGGATATAAGCAAAGGATTGGCAAATCCCATCTTGCAGCCTAAAATAGGTCTTTCCTTGCATGATCTCTACATCTATGTCTTGCATATTCTCTACATATGGAAAGGACCATACCAAATTGAGATAAAATTGGGACATATTTCACAAAAAGCATCATTAACTGCATCAGATTTTTAATAAGTCTGATAAACAGAGATATGTGCAGATAACAAATTCATAGTAAATGTCCAGGGTGAATAAATTCAAGCAAACAGCATTTGAAAAAATAAATAATAACTGAAATAGTGTGCGGCATCACCACCCTTGGCAGGGAGGTTGGAACTAAATGATTTTTAAGGCCCCTTCCAACCCAAGCCTTTTATGATTCTATGATTCTATAAAATAGAAAGGTAAAGTGAGAAATTTAACATAACCTTTTATTATGACTGTGTTACCAGCTGCATTGATAAACAGAAATTCCCTCTGCTGCAGTTAACAGCATAATACATTCTGATCTGCAATTATCTCATATAAAAACTGTCAGCGGGTCCCCAGAAGATACTCTCTGAAGTAGTACATTTATTAAGGATAAAGACATGCAATATAGGTTTTCGTCTGCTTTTACTGAGGTTTTCTTTTTAACTTATTTCCCTACAGTATTAGGAATCTTGCATTTAAAAACACTATAGGATCACAGACCAAGTAATTACTGGTGAAATTTTACACACAGTCTCCTTCATCTCGGAAAGTAAATAGATAAGCTTCAAATCTTTATTTTTCAATTAGTAAAAAGAATAAAAATATTTAAAGATAATATCTAGAGATATTTTTTATTTAACTTATACTTAGCAGAGTTGTAACAATGGATTTCTAGCTCTTATAAATTATTCTTATCAATTATTAAAGCTCTACAACAAAATCACTGTGTAGGCTCAAGTGTTTATTTTGGTCATATCAGGTACTTGCAGTTGAATATAAATTTATTTATAAGAAATTAATTAAAAAAAAAATTTATACATCAAGGTTTTATCTCAGTGATACTTCCCATTAAAAAGATAAAAGCTTTAAAAAAATCCATATGCACCAGCTGTCAAAGTTTTAGCAATGATTGTGAAATTTTGATAGGAATGTCTATTATTAGAATATAGGATTATTATCCACACTTTTCAAGCCAAAGTACCATCAAAAATTCAGGACAGACCACGGAAAATGGGGGTGTTTGCCATCTTTTTAAAATACTCTGAGATTCCAGGACAAATGGGATTGCATAAGGCTTGGAGCACAAGCCTTGTGAAGAGCAGCTGAGGGATGGGGGTGTGCAGTCTGGAGAAAATGAGGCTCAGAGGGGACTTGAAATGAGACCATAGAAAGGTGGGGGTCTTTTATATGAAGTAAAAAGCAATAAGACAAGAGGAAATGGCCTCAAGTTGCATCAGGGGAGGATTAGATTTTATATTATGGAAAATTTCTTCACTGAAAGAGTGTTCTGCTGTTGGAAAAGACTACCCACGGAACTGATGTCACTGTTCCTGGAAGTGTTTAAAAAATGTCTAGATGCAGTGCTTAGGGAAAAGATTTAGCCATGTGGATGATCACAGCTGTTGTGAAGAGGCTGGATTTGTGCCAGCATGGGGAGGACTAGAGAGCGTCCTTTTTATGAGCTGGTCATCTGTCGGTAGCTGGCTGGATCAGCTGGTGGTGTTTCTCCTTCGGTTAATAAGAAGTGTGAATGTCTCCGTAAGTTGGCCAGACCAACACAGCAGGAGTGAATGTGTGGCTCAGAACAGAGTATGGAGGCTGAACAACTGGCAGCAGAGTTTCAGGGAGAGTAATGGACTTGGGCTGGCTGCAATCCACATACTCCTTCCTAGCGGCTGGGGACACCCAGCGGTGTAATGATGAGTCTCTATTGTCTAATAGAGACCAGTAAGGGGAATCATGTTGGTGTTATGATCAAACGGTGATTTTCTATTGTTATATGTATTTTTCTAACCGTAACTTACATTTGTACTATGTTATGAGACAAAATGTTTATCATTCTTCCTAAATCAGAAATCCTGTGTAACAACAACTAACTTTAAATAAATAAATTTGATATTAAACATTATACCTCCTACGGGTACAATCTCTAAGAAAACCTGGACAGAATTTATCAGACTCTGGCAAATCTGAAGTGCTAGTCCTTCACTCCAGTAGTATTGCAATAAATTCAAATACTTCAAATAAATAATAAGTACTCACCCTAATTGTCACTGTATTTGGTCATTTACCTAAAGACAGCCATTCTTAGACTCTCAGAAGGGAAAAGGATCCAGTACTGTGGAACCTACAAGAGGTGCCATGTACTGCAGCACCTGTACTGAGACCCTGTTTTGTAAACAACACTGGAATATTTTCAAATAAAAGTCATTCATCTTTCAACATTTCATCCAAAATATGGAAAATGGCAATTCTGAGCAACGACATTGCCAGTATTTTCACCTAGCCTCTTTGGCTGCAATCTGTCTGCAGCATCCAGATGATATCTGGTACTTCAGCAAATGGCAGGGATAAAAATGGGAGAGGAAATAATGAGTGGAGCACAGCTGAAGGTCAGCCTGTATACACTTTTCCCTGGCATTGGCTGCTGGAGGAGACAGTTCAGATGTTTCCATGAACAAACACTGGAAAAGCAGATGGCATAGACCTCAGGGCAGAGACCTTGCCTTATATTATAACATGTAATTGCACAAACCCACGTGAAATGCGTAAAACAAGTAAACATTTCTCAAGACCTCTGTCATTTCTGATAATTATCTCTGCCCTTAGAGAGCACTGAGTTTTCGCTGCTAAAAATGTTCAAAACCTCCTTGAATGGATCTGACCCTCCCCTTTATTATATGGCTTTATACCAGTATTATTCAGTTCAGCACTGGGCTTCTACAGATTTCAATTATTTTTTCTGAGACCTCTCTGTGCTCAAGAGATTATAAGAAAGGACTGCAAGCATGCAATTATAATGCTGGATGAATGAGACCTGTTTTGATATTTCGGTCCAAATGACCCTTCCTTGCCATCATTCCAGGGAATGAACTGCCTCTTAATGTTTGTTAAATGCCACTTACAGAGGACCCTGTCTGTAGCTTTATATAACAGAGTGTGAAAATGATTTAATATTTCAAAACTATCTGGAAGTCATACTGTGGCTGACTTTCTCAAATCGATTTTTGACAAAGTAATTCAAAGTTATGTCCTAAAACAGTATAATGCCACTTGCTCTGGAGTCTGCCATCGTTGACTGCTTCTGCCACGTGCTCACAGATGATGACACATACCAGACCTCCTCAGCTACACAATTTTATGCACAACAAGAAGATTTAAAAACCAAACAAAATTGAAGATGAACAAGTATCAAAAGAGACAGGGCAGGTGGAAGGCATTATTTAACCTTGGAGATAACAGTAGCAGCAAAGATTTAGATGTCAGATAAGATGCTATCAAAGATGATCTGGATTCATAAAAGATATCTATGACAGACTGAAAGTCAGTATGAAAGGCCAGAGTTGTATTCACTTGTCCATTTGGGCACATGAGAGTGTATTTGTTGTAGTCTATTAATGTTAGCATTACTGAGACGGAAACTCTGACACACATCTCTGCTTTTAACAATGCAGATAGTTAATCTTAAATATCTTTCCCTCAGACTTATCAGAATAATTTCTTTGGCATCAGATTCTTCCTAGTTACTACTATAATCATGTTTGCAAACAGTGAATCAATAGGAAATCATTGTTCTTTTTGAAAAGCATTTAATCAAGCCGAGATGTGAGACATTCGCCATAAATGAGTTCGGTCCTACTACAATAAATTTTATCCTGCTCCACAGGCTGTAATCTTGCTCACTATTTCACATTCAGAGAGACAATGTGAACATATTTTTTTTATTAATTGTGATGGTAAAGACCCCAACAGACAATGATCCCTGTGAACACTTGGACAGATTGAAAAGACTTAGATGGGAAGACAAACAATCTATGAAGGTGTAGTCACAGGTCCTACAGATGAAAACATAAAATTAACTCTACATCAAAAGATGTGGAAGTGAACTGGAGGGTTTTCTTTCTTTCCTCCCTTTTAATGTCAAGTCAGATTTTTTTTTCCATCCCACTTGCAAATAGAGAAATATGGGAATATGTGTATTCAGTCTTCAAAGTAGCTCAAAAGTACCTTGGGATAAACAAATTTAGGAAAAAAGTCTTCTAAGCAGCAAATTTTTGCCTTGATCTAAGACTGAAACATTCACAAAATTATTAGATACAAAATAATAAAATGGCATCACACTTGCTACAGATATATAGGGCCTATAATCCTTTACAAGGATAGCTTGTAAACTAGAATAGCTTAAATTGTTTTAACGGATCTGCCTCTTTATACAGAAGACAATGTTATGTGACAACATAAAAGTTTCATTACAACAAATTTGAAATGGCCCAGTGAATTATGCTGGCCAGACCAAAACTCTTCCAGTAAAAAGCTTTATAATGCCATCCTGTAATTTGCTTAAGCTTCACATTTTATATAAAATCTGGTTTATAATATTTTTATTGAGTCTTTAAAAAAGGTATTGGAAAAATAATTTGTATTTGTATGCCTATAAAATCCAGCCTACCTTGATATCCTGCATCTAGCTATACTGCCCATGAGAAAAAAGAAAAAAAGCATTGATTTTTTTTTAAATCCTGTAGAAAACATTTAAAACCATTTACACCAGATTTTAGTCTATCTTTCTGGTGTAAATACAGAAGTGAACAGAAAGATGCTGGTGAGGAATTGGAAACAGAAAAGGATCAGTCCTTTCTAATATAAATCAAAATGTCACTACTGTTTTAAGGTTCAATATTTCATCATCTGCCAGGTTTCTAAATAAATGCTCCATAGCACTTGATGTGGCTGAAAAGCCGAAATTCCCAGCTCAGAAAGTGTATTTCTAACCCTGACAATTCTCAAGAGATTGAACCTTAAAATTATCAGTAGAACAGGGCTGAATACTGCATTACTACAACTTTTAGCAACATAATTACCAAGCTCTACTTTCAGTAGACCCGCAAGTGAGAAGAGAAAAAGGGAGCAAGGGAAAGAAGCGGGTAAAAAAGACCAAGAAAAAAAAAACCACAACCAACATCACCCCCACATTGAAAGGTCAGGAGATGTGTTTTGAAAATCTGAAATATTTCTTTGCACATACAAAGGTGATGCATTTTAATAGGGGAGGTGCAGTCAGAAAAAGGGGCAGAAATTGTGTAGGTTTCTAGGAGTAGCATTATTTTTGCAGTTTTTTGGGGGTTTTTTACTCTTCAGGTGTTAAATTATGTAAAGTGATACATTATGGAGAGAGAACAAGTCTTATGAGGAGCAGCTGAGGGAGCTGGGTTTGTTTAGCCTGGGGAAAAGGAGGCTGAGGGGAGACCTTATATCCCTCTATAATGACCTGAAAGGAGGGTATAGCCAGGCAGGGATTGGTCTCTTCTCCCAGGTACAGGTGACACAACAAGAGGGAACAGCCTCAAATTGCACCAGGAGAGGTGCATATTAGGAAAAATGTTTTCATGGAAAGGGTCTAACACTGGAAGCCCAAGGAAGTGGTTAAGTCACCATCCCTGGAGTATTTAAATGCGTGTCGATGTGGCACTTGGGGACATGGTTTAGTGGTGGGCTTTGCAGAGCTGGGTTAAGGGTTGGTGATGGTCTAAAAGGTCTTTTCCAATATGATTCTATGATTCAATGTTTGTGCGTTATAGTACAAGACTGAGTTGAGAAAAAGGAGGTGGAAAATATTTAGAATTTTTTAATGCTCTTTTGACATGTTTTTTTCCTAGCTAGAATTTTATGTTCAGTTATAGATTGCTATTGAACTGACTTTTAGGGTGGGATCCCCTCTACATTCATTTTTTTTCAGTTCTGGGTTTGATTTGGTTTTTGGGGCTTTTTTTTTTGTTTCTTTTTCTACGATCATGGGAGGAAAAATGTGGTTTGTGGATGTCCAGAAATTCTCTTGGTCTGGAGACAGAGCCACTGCATTCTGATTATGAATGATTGACATTACTTTGGAACAAAACAATTTTTTCCCTTGAACACAACATTAGATGTATGTATTTGCACACATGTAAGAGTAAACTCTGCCACCTACACGGAAGTTTATATGTCCACACTGACTAGGCAGTTGGCTAGCAGTCACAAGAGAATAGTTCTTTTGACAAAACCAGAAAAGAAACAGCTGCTCAGTAGTGCTGAGAATTCAGGGGAGTATATGCTTTGTTTAGAGTGCAAGATATCTGTGATATTAACAGTACCAGAAGACACCATATTTGCAAATTCAGATGACTGTTGCAAATGCCACACTATGGAAGGACTCCAAGTCCCAGTTGGTTACATGCTTATGAATTCAGCAGCACAATCAACTTAGCAAAATAAAAACAGAATTTAAAAAAGGGAAAATGTGATCACAAACCCAAGCTAAAACAGTTTATTGCTGATCAGAAGAGCATTAATTCAAATGAAAATGTATTGTATTACAGGCCCTAAACAAAGACCATCAGTATCCTGGATGTTTTTCTGCATTAACAAACTAAACTGCAAAAAGCATATATGAGTGGAGAATGCATCTGGTTTGTAGCTAGCTCTTAAATTAATAAATCAACTGTCACATAATTGTGACTTCTAACTGAACGACAGCTCCAATTAATTTTGCATTGGTTCCCAGTGCAGAGGTGAGGTCAAGGTATCTTTTGGCTGCATTCCTAAATTTAAACACCAGACAATCTCATCCTTCTGGTTAAAAGTAATCAATACTAGCAATTTATCATAATTTGCTTTGCAGTGCACACTTGTGCTGTTTAATCAAGTGTCTTGCCTGATTTGTTTGCTCACAGTTGCGTGAAAAACATTCGCTGAGCATGCCCAATACAGTTTTCTTTCCCACGCAGCATCACTATAGTGACTATTACCCACTCATTCATGCTCCAGATGAGTTGCAAGATGACTTATGCAGATTGGCAAGGACTAGAAATGAGACACTGCCACTCTAAACATCTCATGATAAATGAATCATTCTTGGCAACAGGTTCTCTGATGAAATAAAAACCACAACACAACAACAACAATCAATCAACAACAATAACAACAACAAAACAACAAAAAAGCCATCAAGAAAATAAACTAAAAAGCAAAAAAAAAACCAAAACAACCCCCCCAAACCACAGGAGTTTGATTAACAACTTCCTTATATTAAATCAATCTTCAATGAGAGTTAATGATAGAGTAGCCTAGTTATCCTAAGTCAAATTTATGACTTGTGACCTTTTACAGTCAAAGGGTAAATGCATCATTTCTTGTTAGGAGATATTTGTTGCGGCGGCCCAGCCCGCCTTCAGATTCAAGATCAATGAAATAAACTGGGTTGATTTCCCTGTAAGGGAAAGTGAATCTGAAGGTGAGGCTGAGGTCGTCAAGCCAACCACACCCCCCATGTGTCCATCATGAGAAGTCTCCTCCTCAAAACCCTCTCAGTTCATGTTTTTGTAATCTGTTTCCAGAGAGTTCTGTTCAGTTGTTTCCCCCATTGGTTAGTTTGTATTTATCCCTCCTTCCCTGCTCCCCATTGGTTGTCTGTCACTACCCGTCACTTCCCTGTTGGTTGTCCCCTTTTCTCCACCCCTGTTTGTTACTGTATAAAAACCCACGCCCAGTTGTCAATGGGGCTCTTTGTTTGCCACCCTTCGTGTCTCCTTGTTCTCTCGCCTGGAGAATAAAGGCTCGGAAACCGCAAACAGGAGTCACCTCTTTCCTTCTCTACCTGCACCACGCTTGCAGCTACATCAGGTTGTGTCTTTGCCCATTGAGAGCTGAAGGTGAAAGGCTCTTTTCAGAGCCATCCACCAGACGTCGTACAGAGGAGCACGTTGGAGGAAGCCAAGGCTCCTCTGAGAGCCGTTCCCCGGCGTGGTGCCAAGGCGCTCACTGGTAACACAAAGGCTCTTTTAAGAACCAAGAGCTGGTTCCTCCCTTCGGGGCTGTCACTGACAAAGTCCTTCGCCGGCTCGCCGGGCTGGTCATCGCCAGCACAAGCGACAGACACTCAGTTAATTGTATATAAATTATATATAGTATATAAACTATTTAAGCAGAAAAGCAGCTGGCTTAGCTCTTTAATGAAGTGACAAAAGGGCATGGTATCCAACACAGGAATTTAACTGTCTGTGTCCCAGCTCAGAGTCAGAGAGAGGGGAGGCACAGCATGACCTTTTGAATCTCATTTCTCTGGAAGAAATTCCCTAAAAGTAGATCTATATTGAGGACACCTCGGAGACAGTGGGATGCTGTCCAGTTTGAAGTCTTGCTGGAGGATGATAATTCTCTTGTATGTCTTTTGGATATGGGCTTCCTTGGTGTGGAAACTGAGGCATGGGGAAAAGGAGAAGGGTGGATAATCTGGTATTGCCCTGATACGAAGTGCGGACACAGGCAGGATGCACCGTGAGATCTAGGAACTGGTAGATTAGGTTCTGTTGAAGATATAACTAGGAAGGAAGGCTTCTTGGGTGAGGCAGCTCTCTCCTAACTAACTGAACAGCTGTCAGCTCCCAGGAGAATTTTTGTTATCCTTTAGTATGAACGGGAAGCTTGCCTGACCTTTTGTTGTTAGTCTGTTAAATATGATTTGTTTGAAGTACTTTTTCATGCAAGTACCAGTAAGCTTGTCCTACAGGAGTAGCCTAGAATCACTCAGCCAAAACCTGAATAACAGAGGTTTTGTAGGGGGGTATAGGAAACAAATAGGAAGCTATCTGCTTAGGGTGCTCATTCTTCAGGACATTGTCTTGGCTCAAAGTTTGCCCATGCAGTGAGAGCTGTGCTACACATCCAGGAATTGAAAGCAGCTGCAGTGGTGGTGGATGGGATATACAAAAACATCTAGTAGTGTGAATTGGTTTCTCCAATACAGGGGTGCCAGCACTGTTAGCCATGAAACTACAAAAAATGGGATTGTGCCTCCATGAACAGGGATCTCTGCTGTAACTGGAACTGAAATTGCAGGTGCAGTCCTCAAGCACACTTTGGAAGTGGGCCAAGAGAAGCAGGGACCAAAAATGTTAGCAGGAGACCATCAAAATCCAGGTTTTCCAGTATTTTTATCTAAAATTTACATTTTTCCTATTTGCCACTCCATCTTTCTCTAAGCTGTTTTTCTGGGGGGGTGATTTTTTAAAACTCTCTTCTAGATTTCAAAGGAAGAGAAAGTTTCGTTTTCTTTTTATGTGTTTCATATTTTTGGAAAAAAAGGGGGAAAAAGAGGTAAACCTTCAATGGATACCACTCAAGTTTATGCATTCCTTCTGTGAAGGCATTTTTCCAAGTTTCCCAGTGTTCCCTTACTTTAGAGAAGGATGATTGTCTGTGACACTGTGCCATCAATGTTTTCAATCTGAAAGCCATCCAAGGTCAATACAGTTCTATTCTGCAAAAAATATGTGCTGTATTTTAGCCTCTAAAGCTAATTTACACAAACTACTAATACTATAAATTAGGGAAGATAGTATGGGAAGCATTTGCGAGCATCTGAGGAGATACAACTTCACTAAAGATATGTAATATAGTATATCATCATGATAAATTTTGCTTTCATTAAATTATGTGTTTGTTTATTACCTGCTCTAAATGCTGCACTAAAGCCAAAACAAAGCATCAGCTATACCCCTGGCTGGGAACTAGAAAATAATTGGCAAGACATCACACTCAAATCTTCTTTCCATTCCTTTGTTTGTCACTTAGATCTGAAACTCTTTCAAATCATTCAACTTATTTTGCCTATATCTAAAGATTGATTGTAACCAAAAATCTTCCAAAAGTATTCTTCTAGGTTTTTATACTTGTGGCAAGCTTTATAAAATATATTTTTGATTCCAATATTTTGGGGAAATTCATGGTTTAAGAGCCTGACCAGGCCTTGTAGCAACCCATTGTTTTCCATCATGACTGTGTGATGTCTGCAAGTCCAGGGGTAATGTGAGGGTATTAAGCCACAGTGATTCCTTAGAAACACTCTGGGACTACAAATTGGATGAATTCCATTTAAAAATGTGAGAGCTCAATACATCTAGAGGGGCTGGAGAATTGAAAAATCCCCCCATATAGCCAAGGCTTTATATTTTTATTAGAGCTTAAAAAATTCTGAGATTAAGCAGTGAAAAAAAAAGCTCAGAATTTCTCAGGAACCAATGAAAAAATATGTAGGATAGAGTAATATAAGGCTGATTTTACAGATTAGACTTTTATTTCATTATTAGATTAGCTGAGACAAACTGAGCTCTATGAAGAGCAGATAGCATCCATGACTTAGAGAAACAGACACTTGCATACGGCAATATTAGAGATTGCTTGTTGGATTGTGGTCACAGCCACTGAAGACTTCACAGCACTGAGGAAATTAAGGCAGGGAACAGCAGGCAAGGAGTTTATTATTTTTGTCCAGATCTGTATATCTTTTCTGATAGCTTTAAAGGAAAGTAGGGTTTTTATCAGAAAACTTTGCAAAATCTTTCTGTCCTTTCCATTTCAGTCGTTCAGAGCTAAAGTGCAAAGCCAAAGCCTCCAGAGAACTGGAGATTCAGTAAAACTCCCATTCAGACTCTGTGGTCATTTCTGGACATGAGAAATTTTTGGGCTGGGGGACAGCATCTCAGTTCATGCAGAAATAGCATTCCAAATGTCTACCCAAAACAGGCTGCAGATCAGCTAGGGATGGTTACTGGAACCTGCTGAGATCCGGGGAATATGAAAGCTACACAGTGGACCGAGGTCCAAACACAGCAGTTTGGTCAGCCTCCATCCAGGAGGGCCTAGTCTATGGTAGATGTTCTAGGGAAAAAGTCTTCGTAATTTAGTGCATTCTCTGCCCTATCAACTAAATCCTGCAAAGGACACTGACTTCTGCTGTTGTACACCTTGAATGACAGCCAACTCTCTCATTTCTGCTGGTGATGCTAACTCACAGCAGCATACAGCCAAGCAGTTTGTACCAATAAATGTGCAGTGATGGGCAAAGGTTTCCAGGCTGTACTAGCAAAGGAGCAGTTTCTGGAAACAGCTTTTTTTTCAGTCCTTTCCATTCTATGTCTCTTGGCTTAAACCAGAAATAGCAAATAGGTTCACCGTGTAAATAAAAAAGGACAGGATATATCATTTTAGTTTGAAACCCACACCGACAATTGAAAATGAAGATAAAATCAGGAATTGTAGACTTTTTAAATCTGCACAAAAATGAACATATACAGCCATTTTCCTTCGTAGTTGATTTTCTCTTTATAGATACAGGACCTCTGTGAAGCCAAGGGAGAGTTTTTCCATTTCAGTGGGCTTTCAATTATATCCATAATACACAGAGGGAGCATATGCCCTTTATAAGAGAGGGATCCACAGAGCAAGATGACAGGGTATGACTGCAGGAATCTTTGTTCAAGAAAATGCACGATGCACGCTTTTCGCTACTACTTCATCATTCTTACAATCAGAACTGCAGATGATATGGAGAAGATGTTTTCGCTGAGGACAGAACAGCACTAAACATAAAATCAGACGACAATAGCTTTACAAAAAAATCTAAAAGGGCCTATATTACACCAGGAAGAGAGATATGTTCATTAATTTCTCCTTGTTTCTTCCTCTAGGTTTGAACACTGTATCAAAAGATTCAGAAACTGACACTGTGTGTGGTTACTACCAATCAGGAGAACATGAAATACAGTGGACTTCAGTAACAAGGCTCACCAAAGATTTGTACTTACCTTTGTCCATGTCTGAGCCAATAACCTGATGAACATTGATTGTATTATTATTTCTAGATATTTCTCTCGATATCTCTTGAAGCCCTGAGAAATAAATTATGCCATGCAGGTTCCTGAGAACTCCAGTGCTTTGGACGTGAAAATCATATTGAAGGAATGTATCATGGAAAATACAGGAAGATATTTGGAACCAAATGCAAAAGATTAGTTACTGGGTAGACAGAAGAAAAGTTACTTCAGAAGCCATGTTACCGGTAGATTGAAAAGTTCTACCTACTGCAATACAGATTCAAGCAGAGTGAAATAAATTTTCACTTTTGTTCTAATTATTCCTCAAGTTCATCAACTGAATATTTTCCCCATTCACTACACCCCTGTGAATTGTGCTCTTGAGCCCAGTTCTTCACACAGCACACAGTGAAATCACTCATCCTGCGGTTGGACAATTTGTCCAGAGGATGCTGTGAGGAACAATGTCAAAAGTCTCACCAATATCCAGAAAAACTACAACCACTGTCATTGGCTAGCCTTGAGTCTGAAATAATAAACTTGATGAAAGAGAATGAATTTGTTTTTCTCTTCATCACAATAACACACCTGCTTGATTTTGGGACAGCTTGAGAAGAGAGAGAAAAGCGAAAGCCTGTATTTGCCTAGGAAAGGCTCGCACAGCCATAACTCAATATGCCCAAGACACACCTGTGTGGACAGGCCATCCTGGTGTAGGGTAGAGCTGCCCTGTTGAACTATGGCTGATATAGACCTGGGATTTGGGGATTCAGATGCATTTCCATGTACAGTGATGTTCTTTCTTGCGGTATGATGCTGCAAGATCTTCCTCCTCAGAAGGGAACACGGACATGAATCTGGTCCTTCTCCTGCATAAAGGTTTGTTTATTACCTGCTCTAAATGCTGCACTAAAGCCAAAACAAAGCATCAGCTATACCCCTGGCTGGGAACTAGAAAATAATTGGCAAAACATCACGCTCAAATATTCTTTCCATTCCTTTGTTTGTCACTTAAATCTGAAGCTATTTCAAATCATTCGACTTATTTTGCCTATATCTAAAGATTGCTTTTAACCAAAAATCTTCCAAAAGTATTCTTCTCGGTTTTTATACCTCTTTATACCTAGGTTTTTATACCTGGTCCCTTTTGGACCAAGGATGAAATTCCCTTAGGACACATGCGTTTGCATAGATGATCTTTGCAATAATTAAATATCATTTATAGACCATTGTCTGTACCATGTCTTCAGGACATCTATTTGCAAAACAGATAAGCTCTCATATACAGGAAATTATTTGTGTTAATTTTAAATAGCTTCTGCATCTGGTAATAGCATGTGTTTTCCAACTTACTCTTTTTTTCCCTTGAAAGCTCCTAACACTCCTTGTTAAACTTATTGAATGCACTAATTGTTTCTTTAACTAAGTTCCTACACTAAGTGTCAGATCCAAGATTCATTCTTTCTTTTTCCCCTCTTTCTTAGTATTTGTATTCTAGTAATAGACCTAGCACTGACCTCAAATATCCTGGTTGGATTTCTCTTTGAAGTCCACATCTTTCGCTTTTTTACTCTTAGGCAAGTACATAACCTATTATGTACTTCTATCTCCTCACATACAAAGTTGTTTGCAGGCAAGAACCTCAGATTTTCTGACTTTTGGCTATTTTTTATTTTCTCTTTTAGTTACAGTCTTTCACTGCAAAATAAACAGTGTCATAATAAAAATTCAACACCTTGCATCAAGTGCTTTCCTGAATGCTCTCAATTAGATGTCAGCCCCACACTTGAAAGTAGCTCTCAGTGACTCTTTGGCAGCAGCTAAAACCTGCCAAAAGCTAAGCTGATGTCATAAGTGAGAGCTTCAGGGAGAAGTGGCAGGGTCTGCAATAGGAACTGGGACGCGTGTAAAACAGCGAGTCTGAACTATTTCAGGATCGGCACTGAGCTGTGAAATTCCCAGATATTTGCCAAAAAAGAGAATGCAAAACCGAAAGAAAATAAAACCCCAAGCCATCCTAAACTAATACTAAGGCATATTCTTGTAGAGTAGAAATGGAAACAGCTATGCTCTTTCTGATTTCTTCCTTGCCTAATAGGATATTACCTGGAAGCTCTCTTAAAACTCAGTAAGGCAAATGTCTTGGAAAGGAGTGGTGAAAAAAAAGTGCTCCTTATAAAATCATAAAATCATAGAATTGCTAAAGTTGAGAAAGAGATTTAGGATCACCTTTCCAATCATCAGTGTATAACTACCACTGGGCTTACCATTAAATGTCCCCAGGTGCCGTATCTACACATTTTTTTAGCATTTCAAGGGATGGTGATTCCATCACTGCCCTGGGCAGTCTGTTCTAGTGCTTTCTAATAAAAAGCTTTTCCTAACAATATCCAATCTAAACCTCCTCTGGCACAGTTTGATGCCATTTCCTGTTATTCTATCACTTGTTACCTGGGAGAACAGACCAACTATCACCTCGCTACACCCTCCTTTCACGCAGTTTTAGAGAGTGATAAGGTCACCCCTGAGCCTCCTTTTCTCCAGGCTAAACACCCCCAGCTCCCTTAGCCTCTCCTCATCTGACTTGTGTTCCAGACCCTTCCCCAGCTCCATTACCCTTCTCTGGACAAGCTCCAGCAGCTCAATGTCTTTCTTGCAGTGAGGGGCCCAGAACTGAACACAGAACTCAAGGTGCCAAGTACATGGAGGTGATCACTGCCCTGGTCCTGCTGGCCACACCATTCCTGATACAGGCCAGGATGCCATTGGCCTTCTTGGGTGCCTGGGCACACGCTGGCTCAGGTTCTGCTACTGTTGACCAGTACCTCCAGGCCCTTTTCACTGATCAGCTTTCCAGTCACTCTGCCCCCCAGCCTTTAGCACTGCCTGGGGTTGTTTTGGCCCAACAGCAGGACCTGGCACTTTACCTTGTCAAACCTCATGCAATTGGTTTCTGTCCATCATTCCTTGTGTAACTCTTAGTGCGGCGTAGCTTATAATGATCAATTCCTCAAACTCAGCACGAAAAAAATGATAAGGATAGCTACAGGAGATGGACAAACTAATCAAGTATTTGCTACTGTGCAACGTATTTCATAAAGAAATGTGACTTGTGCAGTTGCACTGTCTGTTCGGTGTCAGCCTTCTCCAACCTGCACCATTCAATGAGTCTGTGAAAGTGCAGAGTTCATACATTTTTCATCTAGGGGGAAAGTGCAGCTGAGTAGGAAGATACAAGATCATTTACCTCTATTTTTATGCCTCTCAAAATGCCTGCAATGATGAAAAAGTTGAAAAAGGAGCTGAATGCTTAGATTTTTTTTGTCTGCTATTAAACCCATCAATACTGTTATATAAGCTGACCTATCAAGATACACATTTCTCACAGCTTTTTATAGCATTTGCTGTGCCATTGCACAAGGGGCCTTGCTGAGCATCAGAGGTATTCAGTGACTGGTAACATAAAAGAGAAAAAAGGTGCTGGGAAAGCTGGAGATATTGTAGTCATGATAGGAAAATCAAATAAGCTGTGGCATAATTCTACCTGAAATCATCTTTTGATAGTTCTGCTACCTGTGTACTTTTTGAAATCCTCACTAGTGTTGGCATGAGATTGTCACGTCAATTCTTACACAAAAAAAAGCCCAAAAAACCAAACAAAAAAACCCCAAAACAAAACAAAAAAAGAACCCAAAGAAATAAAGAAACAAAGAAACAAACCCCGGTAATTAAGACAAAACAGGGGAAATCTAGGGACTCAAATACTTACTTAGATTTTATCTCTGTCTGCTTTGGGAAAATTATGTACCACCTTTTGAAGACATTGAACAACATTGTATTAGTATCCCACATAATTTTCCACTGGAGTATTTAGGAAATTACTGGAAATACAGGCAAATGCCGTAATATTGCATTTTTGAAGCATCGGGTGCATGTTGTGACAGTTACTGTGGGCTTTTTCAGAGCAAAGCTGCAAGTTATTCATCTGCTGATGTTTTTAAAGAAGTTTTGTGTTGTGGAGACTGCTCTGCAGGAAACATGATTTATCCTGTGGCTGCATGAATTCTGCTCTGCTGGATGCACACTGGGATGGGAGGGGACCTACAGTGCTTGCTGCAGCACAGACACATGTATTCTTCACAATGATGTTGCTGTACTAATGATTTGCATATGAAATTTAGGAAATATATGACAGAATTTTGTAGTCAATGTGAAGAAAGCTGCTAGAAGAAAATGCTAATCCTGATAGGTTTCTGGGGTTGCTCTTAGGGAATCAGGAAATATATTTGAGAGACATAGTATCTCGAATGTTTAAGGCCACGAGCATGAATACTGTCCAAATCAACTAATTGTCCAGGGAAGTGAAACAAATTTGCCATGACAGGCTAGAAGATAATAACTTGTTTACTGAAATTTGTAAGTTTACATTGAATGAATTGCCAGATGAATAAGAAATAAATCAGACAGGAATTATCACGGTGTGATGGATGCCTCCTGTAGGGCATAAGCACCATCATCTGGAAAACTGCTGTCTTCAGGGTTTACGAGAACTTGGGCAAAACCATCTACAGACAGGTTGTATGCACAGTCAGCATGCCTAGCAGTCAGGCACATACAAAGCTTTATAACTGAAAGGCTTCTCAGTTTGTCCCAGATACTGACACAGTAGCAAATTCCTGGATAAATGTATTTGCAAGTGGCAGCAACCTTTTCTTCATTTTCATAGCTTTTCCTGAGGTGTATCTCTTGCAGATAACTTCTGGTTTGCTTTTCTGTCAACCCGTTTGATATCACTGAAATACTATGCCATGTGTTGTGGCTCTGATTGTCAGATAGATTAAGCTCTGATAACTGATCACTGTGTCTGTTGGGAAAAAAAACCAAACCAAACCAAAAAACCACAGGTGGTCAGGTAAGCCATTATCTATAACCACTTTAACTATCTGACCAGTAGGACTCTACCACAAAACCTGATTTTTTGGGGTATATTTACAAGATGCTGCAGGATTTTCTGATTTTTAAGCAAAACAAATAAAAAAATACACAAAAGTTTATTTTCTGAGACCTGACTCAAAGAAAGACAAGCAAGAGGAAATATTGTTCCTTCAGAATGTTCAGAATGATTCTCTTTCTGCTACTGATTGTCAGCCCTGTGACAGTCTTATAGTGTGACAGCCTTGGCACTTCTGCAGTAAATTTCTGGTTCTTTTTATACATAATCATAGAATCATAGGATTGTTTAGGTTGGAAAAGACCTCTAAGGTCATCAAGTCCAGCTGCTAACACAACACTGCCAAACCCACCTCTAAACCATGTCCCCAGGTGCCACATCGCATGTCTTTTAAATTCTTCCAGGGATGGTGAGCCCATCACTTCCCTGGGCAGTCTGTGCCAGTGCTTGATAGCCCTTTCCATGGAGACTTGCAACCTGGGGCTGTTTCTTTGTCCTAGGAATACAGAGGCAAGGGATCTTGAATAATTACATGGATGTAGTTGAAGATATAGGAAATATTCACAACCTTGAAGTTTCAAGGATCTAAGTTGGATATTTTGCCTGCCTAATATTCCTACAGCGTATAGTCAAGAGGGGATTCAGAGTCTTCCAGATTAGCATCCAAAATTTAACTCAGTGAATTGCTCTGATAAATCTCACTCCTCTTCACTAGTAAGATGTAGCTCAGGGAGACAAGCCAACTGAATTACCTGGCTAAGCTGGTCACATGGAGGTAGCTGAATATGCCTTTTACCATCAGTGGCAGACAACAGCCATTGCAGTGTTGGATAAAAACAGGCATCTGTTCAAACCTCCCAACAAAAGCCAGGTCTTGAAGATATCCAGTAATGGTAATAACACAGCTGAAGCCCTGTACCTTGAAGAGAAGTTACACATACTGGGGATGATGGACAAACTGTAAGCAGATTATTTAAAGAAAAGTCAATTGTTGTTTTGAAACAATTGTCTATCTGCTTTGCAGTAAAGAAGCAAATTAAAGACCAAAAACCAAAGGCAGGAACATCAGTAAAGAAATGCTCAAAGCGGTTTTTGTGTAAAAGTTTACGATGAAGATGAGACTTTATCGAAAAATCTGTGGGATTCTTTTCAGCCTGTGAACACTCGTGAAGTTAACTAAACTGCTAAAGCTAGAATGTTCTAATAGCCATATATATCTTAAGGTCAGCATCATGATCTGGCAGAATCGTGTATTCTTACAATAAATCTTAAGTCCATGATAAATTATTGCCTCCAGTCAATGTACGTACTGAAGATGTTACAGGAAAATAGAGGGTGGAAAAATAATACAGTACTTTAGGGATAACTCATCCATATGTTTTATTGAGAATCTACTTTCTTCATCATTTTGGTTATAAGGATTCCTAAGCATGTGATGAATACCTATAAGCAGAAACCTGGTTTTCAGAAAAGCATATGATTCACCACTGTACTTGAACAATTTCTTTTTTTAATTTGACCTCAAATGTAATAGCTGAGAACACTCCTTCCTGTATTTCAAATATCCTCTTACTTTCTTATAGCCTCATTACGAGAAAGTGAAAGGCATTTGCTAAACTGCTTTTTCTAAAATACCTAGAGAAAGCCTGAAGAAGGCTTTCAATGTAATGTCCCTGAAATATAACCCCACTCTTTATGACATTAAAAACAGAGATAACAATATGGGTTGCCTTACAAAGTGACTTTACTTACTATTGTGAATTTGCACAAACCGTTTGGATACTTCTACGTGTGCTTAGTTTTACAATATTCAGTTACTGGCTGACAAAACATATAGCTTAAACAAAAATATATACAATAGCAGAGACTGCACTGTTTTTCTGCTTTACCTTAATTTATTGAGATTCTGAGATGTTCTGTACTTGGAGATTTTCAGAAAGACATCATTACTTTTAAAACCACTGGATATTGTAATCGTATTTTGGATGACTCTGACCGATGAGGCATCTACAGACACTTCCTAACAGTGGAGAGCTGTAAAGGCCATAAAGATGAGGGTGAGATGAGGTTTAAAAAAAAAAATCCTTTCCAGATAAAGCAGGTTTTTGAAATGAAAGAATTAATTTAATATGCCAGTTTTGATGTCACTCTAATAAAATGAAATAAAAAATCAAAATAAATATTTCATTAACGCAGGTTCTTTTATGTTTTTAAAGCAGAACCATCAATGCTTACTTCCTCTTACTGTTCACTGAGCTACAAGAAACTTGCCCTGCTTTGTTATAGCTTGTTTCTGCCTTTAGCCACATCTCCATGGATATGTCTGCATTAGCTTTTGTGAGAAGGCACAGGCTAGTTCAGGCTTTTGACTGAGGGAACCAAGAGGTGTGAAGTGAATGCAAAACTATAAATTATGCATCCATTCTGAGTAATAGCACAATGCCTTTTATTTGTGCTTAGGGGAGTCTGCAAAGCCAGAACTACAACCTGGTGCCCAAAATATCAAATTCATAGATTTTGCAGTATTTAATTGGATCCTGTTTTCTGTGTTCCTGGGGAGGAGGGTTATAAAGGCCATAGTCAATGCAGAGTCCCTTGATTTTTATGTCAAGGTCCTTTTATATTTTTTTCCAGAGTGTAAAGCTTCCTGCAGTCACTAAACATGCATTAGTTCATGGTTTTTAAGCCCGTTGGCTTAGATTATGACAGTGAACAACATTCATTACAGTTCACAGAGGAGTTTCACATAAAGGCATTCAGACAGATTTATTCTTCACTCATTCAAACTTGAAATAAACCATATCAAGCACAGAGAAAGCAATATATTGTGTCTTCATGGCTAAAGGTCGCTGGTTCACCTCCGTTAAGACATCTGAAGCAATCCTAACAAAGTTGTCATATTTTCAAGCCATATTTACTGGACCTAATCTTCTTTGAACCATGTCAGTGCTGCTGAAATAAACAAGGGCATGGTTGTCAAGGACCTTTAATTTTCACTGGCAGCTGTCAAAGAGTCTTAGACACCAGTCATATTTTAGATAAGAAAATAGAGTTTCAGGCTTCATGCTGGACACAGAACATGAGCAGTTGTGATTGAATATGCTCTCATTTCCTGAGTCTAATTTGAAAACACAAATGGTAAATTGGACTTTGTGGTTCAAATAGGATAGAAACAGATAACAATTATATCCAATTTGTTTATTGCTTTCATCAACTGGTATTTATTTCATAAAGTAACGGAAACATTGTTCTAGCTCAAAGCAGTGAGATTGAGCTTCTTTATACCCTGAATCTCCTATGCACTTTTAAGAAAGAACAATGGACTACAAAATCCAAGCCAAGGCTGTAGAACATCAGTTGTGTTGGTAGGACCTCCCCAAAGCAATGATTAATGATGCATGGAAATAAAGTGACAGATGACCACTAACTTTGAAAGGTTTTGCTTTATGGTTCTAGAAACGTTTCCATGAAACACAGGGAAGATGCATGTTGCAGGATTTTGCTATAGGCTCAAAGACTGGTGCATGAAACTAGGGAAAGTATAATGCTTTCAATTATGTTTCTCTTCAGCTTGTTCATCTTCTAATCTTAATAAGGGAAATATAGGAAGTGGAGCCATCTGCAAATAAAAATTGGAAAAAATTAAAGGAAAATCAAATTAGTTAATACAAAGAGGAATTTTGAGATTTATGAAATTGAATTTTTTGTGCTCAATCCCTCACCTTCTGCCTCTTGCAACCCATATTTCTGCCTTGCAGTCTACTGTATCATTCAAAAATTTTCAAAGGAATCACTGGTTTCTGAAGGAGTCCACAGATGCATTACAAGGGCAAAGATTTAGGAAGTGCTGAAGGAAGACCAACGGAACAGACCTGAAGGAAAACTGAACACAGTTTCTTTCTACAGCTCAGAGTTAATTTGTCTGGGAGAAGGCAGAGTTATCCACAGACTCAGTGTTTCTCAAAGCGCATTTTGGAAAAAAATTCTCCTTTCTACAGAAGATCTTCTTGGCTATGGCTTCAAAGACCTTATGCTGGACTGGGCATATCTTCACATCTACATTCGTTCCACAGCTCAGTTCTTCCCTTTACATTTGAAAGAAGAAGTACCTCTGAGCCTAAAAGGCACCTGTGGAAACCCAGGTCCCAGAAGAATCACTCAGAAGACACAATGCCAAGACTAGAATAAAAAGAGGCAGAACTGACAGACATGCCTTATATACGTATAATTTCCAAGTCATTCTTGTGGTGGATCAAGATGAGAATTTGCAGATATGCAACAGAAAAAATGCATATATTTGAAATGCAAGTTATAAATCCATCTTTAAAAGTGAAATTATTCTTTAACATGAGAGAAGTAGAGTAAAATAAAAACTTCTAAGGGGAAATATAGAGGATATATATTTTAGCTGCAACATTGACCAAAACTACAATAAGAAAATTAAAGTTAAATAGTGTCTGTTTTCCTAGAAGCTCCAAGAATAGTGTTATACTTATTGTGAAAAATAATGAAAAAGATGCTAAAGAAGAATTGTTGGTTTGTTTGTTTGGGTATTCTTAATTGGGAATATAGTTTTATATATAAAAACCACTGTCTTCATTCTGGAATTTCTTGCTTTGTTTCATTTGTTTTGTTTTGGGTTTTTTCTGAGAACATAGTGCATAATCCTTTGGCTACTAGACACGTAGGTCTTTTGGAAAGTATTTCTTGTTCATCTATGATTGGTTTATTGTTTGATTTTTTCCCAAAAATTTAATTTAAGTTAATTAAGTTTTCTAATAAAGAGCAAAAAAGGTGTTGGTATCATGTCAATTCAGTTCAGTAAACTCCATTTTTGCTATGCACAATGGGGAAGGCATTGCCTACAGAACTGATTTGCTCCCTTTGGACAAAGCTGAACTTCTCCTCTTTATTTTCACAGGGCTGACTGAGGCGTCTTCCTTTGGTAGATGTCACTGAAATTTAGCTGTTAAGTGCACATATGTAGTCAGACACCCAAATCCTATAGTACAGTTAGCACTGTTAAATCTATTAATGATGGCAACCTCTTTGCAACCTAGATTAGCTCATGCCCAGGGGAAGATGCTACTAACTCAAAGTTCTCATTTGCTTATCTTTTTGTGGCTTTGTGTTTTGTTTTGTTTCGTTTACTTGCTTCATTAGGATAACCTGATCTATCATCAGGTTTTAATCCCTTCTAATTCACATATGGCCACAAGCTGGAAGAACAAAATATGACCTTTGTCTCCTTAATTGTTATATTTTTAGTAGCTTTACTATTATTAGAGGGTAAGCATCATGCTTAGTAAGATCACATCACATTTTCAATTCTTTCTGCCATGTTAGTGGAACAATTTGGAGTAGAATTTCTCAGAAGGAGCAAAAAAGACCCTTAAAAGATATACTTTTAAGAATTGTCCTAAAAATTCTAAAGTATAATTCTTAGTGAGAACATTACATGTTATATTCAATGACAGATTGAATGGCTGTGTCCATATATATGCATGACGATAAAGGTTTCTGTATTCAAAAACATTAGGTTATTTTTCAGATTAATGAGGTCAAAGATATATTCTTCACATACCTCAAGTTGCTTTGACATTGTTATTTTCCAGGTAGTTAGGCTGAAAATAACATAATATGCCTCTTATTTGCCTCTATTTGTGCATGTTTCAGAACAACTGGCAAGCAAGAACATATTTTATTGTTTTGCAACAATCATGCTGAATTAATATCATGCTGTGTAGCACTCAGTATAACACTCTGAGGCATTAAAAGGTCAGGAGTGCTCTTTAAGTCCTTACAGAAGTTTAGGAGCTGGTGATGAACCAGTCAGCAAAGGAAAAGTATATTGGTATGAACTACCATAACCAGGTACGCAGTTTGGTACGCATTAAGCTATAAAGCTGTATGAATCTCAACAGATTCCCAGCAGATCTCCTTCTTTGCAACACAGGCAGGCACTGTAGCTACGCTCTTAGAAAGCGCAAGAGATATACTACCATACCTTTATGATAATGTCTTACAGAGTCCATTTGGGAAGACAGAAAGATTAGCTGTGGGAAAATGCATAGTATATTAAGGGGTGTAAACTCAATCCTCCCGACAATGAGAGCTACCACTAACAACTTTTCAAACAGAATCATTCTATTGTTACAATACTTCTGTGGCAACATAACTGAAGAACAATTATAATTCTGTTGAAAGTATGTTAAAAGAATGCTGTTGCATCCATCAAGTCAAGTCCTCAAGTATTTGTTGCACTGCTATAAATTTTGTCTCTTTGCAGTTGTGACAATAGGCTTAGTTTATGTAATCTCAACTCCTTTTCCCCAGAAGTCCTGCCTTTATCCATGCACAGGTTAGACAGTTCTCAGATAGCACAAGGACCTAAGCAACAAAAGATAACTTTCAAACCGGCCTTGCTTTCAGCAGGGAATTGGGCTACATGACACTACAAGATTCCTTCCAATTTATGTTATTCCATCATTCTTCGCAGTAGTTTTCCTTCATTCATATTGCTGATTATATAAACCTGAATTTTATTATAAAGTAATAAAACTCCATTTAGAATAAACAAACTTTCTATAATGACACCATTCTTACTCCATTCTATTGAATGGGAGAATAAAAATAGAAACATATCCAAGATGAAACAGGGAATGTGGAGGAGAGTGAAGGAAATTGATTCAAGTCCCAGTGTAGTATCACATCTACCATTTCAACCACACTGAGCTTCAGTACACTTTTTAAAATCACTGTATAACCATCTCTGGTTTTAAAACCTGAAGCAACTGAATAGACTCAGGATTCTCCTTTTGGAAGACAACTGCATACCTTTAGAGATCTCAGGCAGTGGTCAGAGCTTCCAATTCAGTATGCCAAGAAGCTTCATTTTCCTCCTTCCACTTATTTTTCTGGCAGCTGCAATCTTAAATCACTATATTTCCGAAGCCCAGCCAAAGCAAACCTCAAACTCTGATTTAAGATACGTTTCAGCTAGATAAAAGGATTATTAGAGTGAGTCATCAGATTTATATTGATAGGAGTCAAATTACAAACATTAAAAAGTGTTAAATGAGAGAACTTGCCAAGAAATTCAGCTTCCAAGTCTGTTTCCAACACCCTCCTGATAGAATTCTTTGAATTCTGTTGTTATTTGTTCTTCTTATAAACACTTGAAAATTTAGTTCAGAATTAGCATCTTCATGTATTTGTATGACTGTATTCTCTACATTTATATAATGGTGTGTGTATGTGGTTACTATTATTATTATTATTATTATTATTATTATTATTATTCAGAAAACTCTTCTTTATAGTTTTTACCAGGCCCTTCTTGTGAAAAGTCAGCTACCACTGGAATTTCATTTTTCAAGGCTCGGTGAAGGCATACAATGGCAGGCAGGTTCAATCTTTATTGTCTCATGGGCTCTGCCAACAGGAAAACACTGGCCTGTTGAAATGGTCTGTACTGCATCGATGCCAAGATTGGGTTTCTGTGGAGCAAAATTACCCCATATACTTTAACATTTGGATCTGAGCTTTTGGCTTCATAGTACAGGTTAGTAGCCTAACTGAAATTATTTAATTTTTTTCTAATATATAATTCTGTTCAAAGTTGTCAGAGTGATGCGATGCCTCTCGCATTGGCTTCATTGTTTGGTAGCATGGTGCTGAAGGTGTGGTTCATTATCTTCTCATGCTAGGAAAACATATTGGATACTTCACTATCCATGTTCTTCTGGGATGGAGCTGGAGGACTCCTGTGTGAAGGGAGCCAAACATAGTGCAGTCCTCATCCAGACTGTTCAACTGGAGAGGCTCTTTGAACAGATGTCTGAGCAGGTCTGTCTTTGTGGAACGCACAGGCTGGCTTACTCCAGAGGTGACCCTGGCAGCCAAACAGAAGCAGCTTACTGTATGGATAATCAGAGGACAAGGGATCTGCAACAACGCTGCAAGGGAAAGCAGCAACTCAACTATTAAGATCCAGCAGTTGAATAAATTTGTTCTGGAAATGTAAACAACAGTAACTGTGAGATCCTTGATCCTGAGCTTTACTAATTACAGAAGAGTTTAAACCAAGTAACAAGAAAGTATTTTAAGGTTTTCCACTGACTGAGCAAGGTCTAACTCAGTTCTAACTGTGCACTGAAAACCTAATTTTACCATCACACAATTTACTTAGTAAATAAGATTCACCAGGGTATAGAAGTAGATGCAGAATATCATGCTTTGTAAAACAATGAATCCAAAGTAAAACATTACTTCCCCACAGAAATGTTTATAAATATTTTATAAGAGAGACACAAATGTTTTCCTAACTCATTTTGCATAAGGGCAATATAAGAAATATTGATGCCATGCTAAAAAAGCTATAGAGAAATTAATAAGTGTTACCTGCTCTACAGTATGTGGATGTTTTAAATAGCTTCTTTTGTGACTTAAAAGCCTGTTCTAGTTTCTCTTTCATCATGGCATCCAAATCTACTTTTTCATTTGCACAAACCTGACAGTTTGTTAACCTAGTAAGCAGATGAAATTTACGTGTTAATTTGACCTTTCATTTGTTACCTTACCTATTTATCTACATTTTTATCAAGAATTTACCCGTATACTCACCCTGTTTTCACAAGAAAAGCATTAACTGTTTTTGGCTTGGAGGGTTCAATATCTATGGAGGATCCTCCATCAGCGCAAATATAACTTCCACTCTAATTTTTTCTCATTCCCTCAAAATGTGCCTAATGTTCTTCACAATAAACCCAAAGAATCAACAGATGTTAATTCCGCACCTTGTACTATTGTCATTAATTATGTATTTGTATCAAAGACACTTCTGCATGTGATTAATAATATAAGAGTAAGCTTGGCAGCTTGCAAATGAACAAAGAGGTCAGCGTTCAAAAGGTTAGTAGAAACTTCAGGGATCAGGTCAAATCCAAAACCTTAGAGCCCTATTTACATGGAGATCGTGGACCCTTATTTTGCTCTGTGATTCATATCATTGATATTGATGATATCAACACGTGTTTCTATGATTTTATGGTACACACTGTGCTAATGACACACATCAAAGAGCTTTAAAAAAATACAAAATTCGAAACACAAATTATAACTCTATCTAAATATGTACACTAATAAAATTTTGTGGAATACTCAAGACTGTTCTTTTATAAAGTCACTGACTACACACAGGTAGAAAAAGAGGGGGGTGGATCAGGAGCATGCATTTCCACTTCTAGATTTAGTTTAATCTTTGTTTTTTGAAATCAGGTGCAACTTTCAAGTGAAAGTGACTGATCCTGTTTTGAAAGACATCTGAAATAGCCTAGACTAGGATAGACTAGACTAAATGGAGACAACACAGTATAATCTCAGAGTGCTCATTAGTTGTACAGTATTTAAGGTCAGAAGGGATTTCAGAAATCATTTTCACATGCCAGCAAAGGACAATTTATTCAGGCACCTCTGTATTGAGATAAGCATCCAAAAAGTCAGTAATGAAATTTTACAGTAGCAGGCATGGATGCAAAGACACGAAGGGATGAAGATTTCCAAAGGAAGAAAACTGCATTACTGTAGTGGCCACTGTTAATTGCTACTTGAATGTAACAATAAAAATCTAAACTAAATCTGATCAGTGATATTATCAGTGATTCAGCTACAAATAGCTGATGGTAATTATTTTAGTTGACATATTTAGGTGAACTATCAGCTATGAATTATCAATGACTGACAAATATAAACAATTGTATGCAAGTGAATGGGTTAAAAGTTTAAGGATCACAGAACTAAATGAAATCTAAATTTTACAGAATGATCATCCTGTGGGTTTCAGATGGATATTCATGAGCAGTCCTGTGCTCCTGGGTTTTGTCCAGCTTCATGCTGCCCAGATTTTTCACTCATTTCACTTTTATGCCGTGTTTAATCTGCTGATGCAACAGTTCCTCTTGACTGACACCAGTAATGAGTACAAAAGGAATTAGTCCTTCCATCCACAATTAGTAAAGCAAAACAAGCACTAAGAGTAGTAAATAAAGTTTCATAAATATTTGCCATTAATTAATTTTCAAAACTCTTCCATTTTTGCTTCATTTTTTGCTGAACAAAATGCCAGCAGTCATCTGGCTCTAATTCCCCTCAAGGAATTTGGAGACAATAAAGCCTTATGTCTCCTACAGGAACGCAGGAAGGGAGCTACTTATCTATAAACTCTATTGAATTCTATCGTGTTTCCAGCTTTTTTTCCAATTTTCAGAAAATTTCCAGGGCATTTGAAGACTGAATAATCTCATTTTCTTCATCACCTGCTTCCCCTCCCTCTCCCCTCTAATTCTAACCAACCCTGTAAGGGATGTTTGTACTTTTACATTTTAATTAATAGTAATAAAAAATGAAAATACTTATAGAAAATCTAAAACCAACCTTCTCCAACCCACCCCCAAAAAAAGCCAAAACAAAGCAAAGCAAAAATCAACTGCCCCAGATCTTTACTGTTTATAGAAGAAATTTAGCATGAGTTTCACGTACCTCTAAGAGTATTTCAGAGAGATACATGCCAATTTTATAAAGGTCTAAGCTGAAAGGCTGATTTATTTATGCTCAACCTTCCTCCAGAAATAAAAACAGAATGAACTAGGAGGGAAGAAAAAAAAAAAAAAAAAAAGAAAGAGAAAAGAAAAAGGGGAAAAGCCAAAAAGCATAATATTGAAAAAAAATAACAGCTTTTGAATTCTGTATTTCTGAGAGTCTTTAAGTGGAAAGACTGTCCTTAGACCTGCTGGCCCTGTAACAAAGTGAATTTGTTATGACTTCAGAAATATGCTTTGTTATAAAATACACAAAGCCTTTCTGCCTCCTCCTCTCCCACTCCCTGAAGGAAACTGGTAACTGTAGCTCTTTGTGTGATGCTTCAGCAATTTGCACAGCAATTTAGTTCCTTCCTTGGTCTAGTGAAGAAAATCCTTACATGCATTTTATTGAAGGATGGGTGGACCAAAAGGAGACTGAGAAAAATTGCTGAAGAGAAAGGAAAAATAATCGGATTAGCATTCTAGAAAAATCAAATATAATTTAAAAGGAACTACACCTAGGAATCCAGGGAGAGGAACAGTTTGCTATTATTAACATTCAATACAGACCCTTGGTAGAAAGCTTATCTAGGCTTCCTAGTATTTGTGCACAAACAGTAATTACTATTTTCCCTTCCCTTTAGGCAACGCTGCCACCAAACCTGGAGGAGACCACATCCGTTTGCTTTTGGTTGTGCCTGTATACAGTCCACATCCAGTTCCTAGAACCTGTCACAGTAGGCAATGGATAATATTGTCCAGGAGTTGCTCTCATGCAGTTTGGGATATTCTGTGGTTTTATGTCACTTGCTAGTAAACTCTGTACCATGCAGTTGAATCCTACACAGGCAAAAATATCCTAGCTTGAATCAGCCCAAACACGTGAAACACAAGTGGAGCAAAATTAATATTACAACCACAAGACAGGAACACAAAGTAATTTTGAGTTGTGATTATGTCAATGAACAGTGGTCAGAGTCCATCAATGTCAAAAATTTTGGAGGATCCATGAGAAGTGATTTTAAGGAAATATTCCAAGAAAGATAATGCATTGATATTGCATATTTTTATTATGCATCTGTTTCTAGGAGAGGTCTGTCTTGCTCTGGCATTTGGAGAAAATAGTAGAACATATAATTTAACTCGGTCTTTCTGTTGATGTAAATGTACAAGATTGTAAAAGGAGATCTAGGAAAGTCAACTTTTGTGCAACAGAATGACACTTAATAGGTATGAAAATGACCTTTATAATCTACTAAGTGGGTCTGGCTTACTTATTAAGTTTTCAAGTCAGCAAGAGTAAAATTAATGTTTAGCTTATTAAAAAGAAGAATCAACTTTTTTGTGTGTATGCTCAAAGCCCTCAGAGGTTAATTAGAAAGAAGAAAGAATTAAAAATACCTCCCTTTTTTTTTTTTAATATCTTACTTTTTCCCCACCAGGAATTTTTAGCAATGCATCTAAGGTTAATTTCTTTAAAGACTGCATCTGTTAATAACAGAAGTAAAAGTACCAAAAACAATCTAAGGAAAACAGCTTGGGTAAAATTATGAGCTGTCCCTGTGTTTACTAAATGCAGAGCAGATCTGAATTTACAGAAAAGTAAAAGATTGCTATGAGGTTAAATACTTTCTGATCTCAGTTTCATTCCCTACTACTTAAGAAATCATGTTCCTTTTTGTTGTAAAAACTCTTCTACAGTTGAAAGTACCACAGGAAGGTTACTTAATCCTTCTGTAGCTGGTCTTTCTAAAGGACAGTTGAAATCATGTATCTTGGTAAATAAAAAGGGGTGCAACTTTCAAAAGAAAACACATCCAAGCAAAAACCAGAAAGACAGTCAAATCCTCTGGGTGCTGATACTGATGGCCTGTGGCTGTACTACTATGAGTTATGATCTTAGAGTCTCCTAGGACAAGCAAGGTCAGGCTTGGTCAATACTAAAGGATACCTACAAAGTAAACCCAGGTGCTGCAACTCACGGGGTCACGAATTCACTAGCAAGAACTTTTCTTCTGTCTTGAGCATTTAATCGCTGCTGCGGGCATGGTCATAGGGGTCATTCTAGTGCTGGAAGCGCTGCTTTCTGAACAGTTATAAAATTGCAGCCCTGACCACTTGAGGGCATTAAGAAAATCATGTCACTTCCAAAAGAGCAAAGGCATTAACCTTCCCAGCTCGTTCAAATTTCAATCAGATATTAAATATTTTAGTCTGTTTTGACTTACTAAGTATTATTAACACAGTACTGTCATGTTCACCACTAAAACATGTCTCCAAGTGTCATATCCACATGCCTTTTGAATACTTCCAGGGATGGTGATTCCACCACTTTCCAGGGCTTCTTGGGCAACATTTTCCATGCCATAGAGAAGGTCTGCCAACACAGAACCAACTGAGAGGAGTACGGAGGAAGAGAGAGGCAGATGAAGGAAAGAGAGGAAGAGAAGAAGGGAGGAAAGGAACAGAAAGGAGCCTGCCTTTATTAGCATCCCACAGAAAATGACTGAAATAAATAGTGAAGTGTTTAAAATATTGAAATAGATTATGCTATACTAAAAAATCCAAAGACCTAGTAGAGTAAGTGTCGATGCTTCATGTTTTCCCAGCTTTCTACCTCTATAGAAAGTTTCAGTTTCCTACTTAACATTTCCAAAATTGGTGTGAGGTCTTACATTTTTTGTGCTATAGTTTAACGCTTTGCTTTTAGCCTCAATTTATAATAAAATAGTGGTACAGGTACCAAGTTATACAATGCATTGTAGAGCAAAAGGGTGAGTGCAAATTATAGTATTTCACAGTCAAATAATTGACACAGGGAACCCTTGTATTTTTTTACATGATATAAAAATAACCAAGTAAATATAAAAAGGCCTTTTAATTCCATGATCCTGATAAAGTTCAATCTCCTATTTTGTACCTGTTTTATTTTCTTTTTTATCTTCCCTAACTCTTTTTTTTTTTAATCTGGGAACACATACTTTCTATTAAGACATACTGCTGGCAAATGTGTTGATCCCCTAAATCATGAAGAGAAAAGCATGAAGAAGCCTGGAATTTTAGATTTGTTTTTGCACCTGTTGTTTTTGCAGCCAACTTTCCATCTGGGACTGATGCTATTATTTTGTTTCTTGAAGTTGGGTTACACTGACATAATTTTAGAGGCTGGAGGAGGAGGAAGCTGGCTTTATGTAATCCTGGTTACTGAAGCTACAATATCATCATCTTCATTAGGAAGATTCTTAGTACATTAGTCAAGAACAAAACAAGCATGGCCAGTGTAAATTGTGGCCCACAGGATGGATTTACTAAGAAATCAGACATTAATTCCTCTATGAATATCCTTATCTCTTTAGATTTGACTGGACATCAACATTTTGGATAGTGAAAGTTGACTGAGATAAATCTCATTCAAAATACTTATCTTCACTAAGCCAAATCCTCAGATACAAATTTTCCTGCATAGCACTGTTGAATTTAACTCAGCTTCCTTTGTCAAAAATATCTGAAAATAGTTCAGAATTTTAGTAGCAAACATTGAATTTTTATGAATATAGTCCTGTTCCCTAAATAATAGATATCTCTGAATTTTTATTATTATTATTATCTGAGAGATCAGAAAATTTCCAAACTAGATGAATAAACTAAATATATGCTGCTCTTTGCAATGAAAGAAAACCCAGATCCTGGTGCTCTTAATCATCATGGGAAATGTTTCATTATTCCAAGAGTCAAAGAAGTCAGCAGAAACACTTATAAAGCAATACAGAGCTAAGTGGCAGAACAGGAAATCAGCATTTTTTTTTTTTTTTTTATTTAAAGCAGAAACTTCAAAACTGAGAACCTCTGATGTCTGAACAATGAAAACTTCACAGCAAATCATGGAGAATTCAGAGCCAGCACATCCCAGTAGTAATGCTCCAGTACAAAATCAATTTGTCTTATTTGCAAGAGTTCACCCTCTTACGGTGTTTAGGAGCTTGCTATTTTTCTCATCCGCCAGGCACGTACAATGAGTTACAGGTAAGTTGCTTTGGGTCACCTCTTCTGCAGTGCCAAGTACCCTCAGTGCTGTTTTATAACGAGCAGAACCTGACTAGAATACAAATATGGTATTTTTCATGCTCTCCATGCAGTCTGGAAAACAACAACATGGTCCCCAAGCAGATTGGCAGACAAATGGCACCAGAGCGCTCTCTTGGCATTGTGTGTCTCTGTTAGGGCCCGAAACTCTTTGAGCAATTTCAGCTGTCAGATTGCAGCAGACGAGCCAACCATTATCCTGCTCAGCCCCACAGGCCTGATTAGCACCTGCACTGTCACTCTTCTATCTGCAAGGAGGTAACAAACCTGTTCAACAGCTGCATAGGTGAAAGTAGACCCTGTGGTGTATCTCAGCATCCTGCTACTTTAGAGAGCAGCACTTAGAGAGCACAGCACAAATCTAACGAGCTGCTCAGTGCTCCTGTCTTTGGCAGTGACTTTCTGGTGCCTGAAAGTATTTATTTCCAAGGCGCTTCTTCCCCACAGGATTCAGTGACATAGGACAGGTTCTTCACTTAGGTCTGAATGGGTTTGAAATGGAGTCATGTGGTGCATACCTGACTTATGAACAGTACAAGGTGAAAGCAGGCAAGACTAATTAACGCATGCTATGATGATATGGCACATACCTTCCGAAAAACAGATTAATGTCTCCTCGTAGCAATACAATGAACTCTGTAGACATAGGAACCCAATTTCTTGCAGCAAAATATTTTTGTAAGAAGTTAAAGAGTTTCATGGTTACAGCTACACTGAAAATAAGAAACGCCAGAGGAGAACTGTCATTGTGGCATCTTTTTTTTGGGTAGTGCTCCTATCTCTTCACTGGCTGAAGACAGAATTCAATTTATCATACTAAATTAGCTGCTTCAGAAAAATAATGAAATCTTGGCATAGATTTTAATATAGTCCAAATAAATTATGACACTGTGCATAACCAACACAATTAACTATACTGTAGCAGTTGGGTTGTATTGACTGGTTTGACATTGTTCTTAATAAAACAGTCCACATATTTCTTACAAAACTCTGCTCATGAAAATGATCTACTGACAAATTGGTAGAAGAATTTACAAAATGTGTTAAGGGTTTTTATTAGTTATAAAACATTGGTAAAGGACCAAATAATCCACAAAAAACCCCTAAAAATCTTCTGGGACAATAGAGTTTTGGTTGGTTGGTTATTTGATTGGTTGGTTTTTTTTGTTGTTTTTGTTTGTGTGTTTGTGTTTGTGTTTGTTTTGGTTTTTGTTTTGTTTTGTTTTTGTTTGGTTTTTGTTTTGTTTAATGGGATGAAAAACAATTTAAAAGAAAAAAAATGTTTGGTGCCAATTTCCTAACAGTGACCATTAGTTGATTTCTTTTGTGGTAATTTTAACATTGCTATCATACTTATTCCTGAAATAGGTAATTCATTTTCCTTACCTTCAGAGAGAATTGTTCTTCATGTTACTCTGGAACACAGAAATAGCCTAGGAAGTGTAAGTATTTTGTTTGCTTTTGACTGCAGTCCTCTGTAATTTGATATAGCGTGTACCACCTTTGGGCTCACACTAAGGAACACATAAATGACTGATCAGAAATTTTGGATCCTATAAATGTTGAATTTAGAAAGAAATTATTATATGACTTTCAGGTGAATAAGACTGCTTTCACAAAGAGCGTTTGGATCACAGTGGAAATGTTTTTAAGAGAGGCAGATATACTTTGCTCTCATTTATGATTTTCTATACTGCAAAGGCATGAGTCTCATTGTCTTCATAAACTTCTAAGCTGATGTGACTCTGTTACTCCTAAGTCTTCCCTAATCTACTCAACGCTACATCAAATCAATCCATATTTATTTTTATAGCATATTGGAAAACTATGTGAAGGTATTTGTGTTGTAATTCTGACACTATACAGAATAGTTTTGGAAATAAAGTGTAAGGTTGTAGTGCACTAAGAAAATCTCACTAATGGTCTTTCTCATAGTTGTAAACTTAAATTGGCTAAGAATACTAATAGAACTTCGCATATAGCAAATGACATTTTTCCTATTACTTAGTAAATTGCATGGGGTGTCTGAAGCCAGCCATAAGCAAAATACACTTTAATTGTCAATTTAAGTGGGATTACTGTGATATGGTTTCTAAAACTCAATGTAGACCCTTCTAATAGGATTCATAACTGCACAGACACGCTTTCTTATTCGAGATGAAATTGCCTGTAAACTGTTCTATTCCAAATAAAAGGGTTTTATTTAAGTGACTTGGTTACTTGAACAATGGTAGAACAATCGGGAAGTCTAGAAAAGTTATCTCGTAATGTGTATTAGGATTTTCTTTACAAGCAATCTCTATAGAACTCACATGCACTGTTTCAAACTGTGATTTTGTTCTTCACCATCTCATGGTGATATATAGAAACTGCAGTCTTTGCCATATCTAGCAGATTTTTTTGTAAAGTTTATCATAAGATCTGTTGATACTGAAGAGATTCTTCTATAACACACTCAGGCTTTAAATCCAATCCTTTGTAATTAGCACAAAATGCAGTACAGGGTGCATTTCAGTGTAGAGCATAGATTTTTGAGTAATAATGTATCTTTTGAGTGTAGAATCACAGAATCACAGACTGCTTTAGTTTGGAAAAGACCTCTAAAACTATCAAGTCAACCCATTAACCCAGCACTAGCAAGCCCACCACTAAACCATGTCCGTAAGTGCTGCATCCACATGTCCTTTAAATACCTCCAGGTATGGTTACTCAACCACTTCCCTGCGCAGCCTGTTTCAGTGCTTGACAAACATTTCCATGACAAATTTTTTTCCTAATATCTCATCTAAACTCCTCTGGCGCAACTTGAGGCCATGTCCTCTTACTTGGGGAAAAAAACCAAAAACAACACCCACCTGGCTGCAGCCTCCTTTCAGGGAGTTGTAGAGAGTGATAAGGTGCTCCCTGAGCCTCCTTTTCTCCAGGCTAAACACCCCCAGATCCCTCAGCCGCTCCTCACCAGACTTGTGTTCCAGACCCTTCCCCAGCTCCATTGCCCTTCTGTGGATACTCTCCAGCACCTCAATGGCACCCAAAACTGAGCACAGGATTCCAGGTGTGGCCTCACCAGTGCTGAGTACAGGGGGACAATCCCTACCCTGGTCCTGCTGGCCACACCATTGCTGATACAGGCCAGGATGGCACTGGCCTTCTATGCCAGCGAGGCACACGTTGGCTTAGGGTCAGATGTTGTCGACCAGCACCCCCAGGTTGTTTCCCACCAGACAGCTTTCCAGCAACTCTTCCCCAAGCCTATAGCACCACATGGAAGCATTGTGATCCAAGGCCAGGACCCAGCACTTGGGGTTGATGAAATTTATGCCGTTGGTCTCAGCCTATTGATCTAGCCTGTCTCAATCCCTTTGCAGAGCCTTCCAGCCCTCCAGCAGATCAACACTACCAGCTGGTGTCATCTGCAAACCTACCAAGGCTGCCCTTGATTTTATCACCCAGAATATTAATAAAGATATTAAATAAGAGTGGCCCCAATACTAAGCGCAGAAAAACACCAGTTGTGACTGGCCACCAACTGGATTTAATTCCATTTGGTACCATGTTCTGAGCCCCCCCAGTCAGTTTTTTTCCCCAGGAGACTGTACACCCGACAAAGCCATGAGCAGCCAGTTTCTCCAGGAGAATGCTGTGGGAAAAGTTTTGACACTGGAGGTTGATTTAATTGCATTTGTATGTGTTTTTAAGGTAGGTGTCTAACAGTGGAAGTAATAGAATAGAGAAATCTCAAATCTCTTTCCATTCTTTGCATTAGCTCAGCAATTCTGGTTCAACACAATGCTGTAACGTGAATTTCAGCACTGTTCTCCAAGTGGAATAATTCTGAAGTTCCTGAACACCAGGGACCTCAAGGCAAAGCCTGTTGATACTATCTGATCTCAACAAGAGATTCAACATCTGAAAGTTGCTTACTGGCTAGTGACAGAAAGAACAAGAAAATAATGATGCACAATTTTTTCAAAAAATCCAAGAGTTGATAACATGACACTTCTCTGTAATAAAATTATTTTAATACGAACAATATTTTGAAACCCTGACAATAATAATAGCGGTAATAACTACAAGCAGTCAAAGCAATGAACTACAGTGGAACACATCCTGTGGTGCTTCTAAAAAATACATCACACCTTTTTCTTCAATACACAATAGATCTACAGCACTAAATGGATGCAATCTCTTTCTCAGAAAAGCTTCTTGTGGTCTACTCCCACCACACAGCTTTGTACAAACTTAATAAAGATTTCTCAGAATTAATTTCACACAAGAATACAGAGTTCAAGCATCTTACTAACAGTTTTTAATTAGCCTCCTTGATCTCTCATGTTCTACATTGTATGTCTCAATATGTGAAACACTAAGAGAAGGTCTTACGTTGAATAGACAAAAAAACAGAAGCAAGGTTCTTCAGAGTGGTTTTGAGGAACATTAATATAACTGAAAATCAAGTTCTTCAGAGTAAAGATATTTACAGTAATACAGTATAAACAGACAAACAAACACAGAGCTCTCCCAGTATGGACCATTAGAATTCATCATATACAGTTCATTTACAGTGTGCTGAAAGAAAAAGGGAAACAACTGGTTCTCTAAGGGTTACTCATAAATTGCATAAGTGTTTCAGACTAGGTTTGTGTGGTTTATTTTTTTTTTAATCCTGCACTGACTGGTATTATCTTATTATTTTTAAATCTTATTTATCATTTTATCTTATTTACTTATTATCTTATTATTTTTAAAAACTAAACACGGAGTATGGGATCACAAAAGAAAGGAAGAGAAAAGAATAGGATCTCTCTTAATGACTTCAGATATTTGTTGGTCAGCTTTTAGAAATCAAGCCAGATTGCCAGTTTTGGAGGAACTGGTTGTCAAAGGCAACTAGGTAAAAGATCACATGCTCATTCAGTACAGATTTGAATGACTCTTTGCAGCAGATTTAGCTGTTAGTGAATGCCAACGCTCTCCACCTGACCTGAGTGTAACAAACACCACACATCTTTCTCAGGATTGGGATCTATCACGAGGAATTGCCTAGTTTCAGGCAAGGTGGCAATGTAGAGACCACATCATGCTCTGTTACTTCCACCATAATTCCTGACCAGCTTGTTGCTATACTTGGAATTTAAACCCAGAGAGATCTTTTCATGAAGCTGGAAACACTGGATTTCCTACAGTTACCACTATCAGCCATAACAATTTCAAGATATACAGTATCTAGTGATTGTGTCACTGACATTATTATTTAAAGGATTGAGTTTATAGCATTAAAAACACACAGAGCAATAAAATTGCTTTTGAGGTTGATTAAATACCTCAGCAGAATAGATGTTCATTCCCTTGAGAATTGGTACAAAGAGAGCAAGACTAGATGAAAGGAAACAAAGGATTTAATCAACATTATTTCAGGATAGGAGGTAATTTCCTACAGGGAAAAATCCCTTTCATATTATCTGTACATTTCCTTTGTACAGAAACTTTTCATAGCATTCACATAATCTTTTTCATCTGTGAACAGTCACTGTCATAAAGAACCAGAGAGAAAGAGAAATCTCTGAGTTTTGAAGGTTCTTTCTCTTTCTCTTTCTCTTTCTCTTTCTCTTTCTCTTTCTCTTTCTCTTTCTCTTTCTCTTTCTCTTTCTCTTTCTCTTTCTCTTTCTCTTTCTCTTTCTTTCTCTTTCTTTTTCTTTCTTTCTTTCTTTCTTTCTTTCTTTCTTTCTTTCTTTCTTTCTTTTCTTTTCTTTTCTTTTCTTTTCTTTTCTTTCTTTTCTTTCTCCTTTTCCTTTTGTCCATACACTTTGATTTAGCAGTTCTGAAGAAATATTTTAAGAAACTGTTGCATTTTGAAGAATGTTAAAATCATTTTAGGGATGTTTGTCCTGAGGAGATAAAAGAACCCCGAGAAAATCTCTCAAAATTTAACATTTTGGGAAAACAAAAAAACTTCTGAACTTAGAAACGTTATACCTTTTAGAATGGCTGGAATTGACTAGAGAGGTTAAATGGGAAGGCACTTATGGTTTTGCCTACGCTTAAGGCTGACAGATGTTTTGAACAGATGAGGAGGGGAAAAGAAGATGCAAAATTTAATTGTGCAGCCAAAGAAATGTAGGATTTAGAAACAGTGACTGGAACTCTCAATTTTCTTAAAATCTCTCAGCTGTTATCACTGGATGTAATCCTGCTGTAAATCAAACTGATAGAGCGATGTCATCTCTGGCTTGTGTTTTCCCAGGAAGCTGTGCCCCAAAATTGCTGAAAGTACAGTTGTCTCTCCCATTTTGTAACTACGTTTGTAATTACACTTGCAAAAATGAACTTTGGTACTGGGTATTGACTTCGAATATAGCACACAAACTGCAGCGTGCAGCACATCACACAGAAGCAAAGCGTAGAGTATCTCACACATGCTCCGCTGGCTCTCAATTAAAAAGATTCAAACCCAATTCAGTGTGGCTGTTTTAATCTCCAAGGCTGAGGTATCAAGAATTCACTGCTTCTTTTGTGAGCCCATCTAGACAGATGGAAGACAGGGCACAACTCTGAATCAGAAATGGCTTAGTGGTGGAATACAGAGTGTGCAACTCCTTATCACAGGAAAACAGAGTCAGCCTCGGCCTGGCAATCTTTGGAGCAGAAAACTCCTCCTCCTCCACTTGAACAAATTATGCCACAATAATGAAGACTAGCTGCATGACAAGGGAAGGGACATAATGGAGAGTGAGAGGAAAAGCGACCGGAAAAGAATGATTGAATTGAATAAAAGCACAATATGGCTCCTTTCTGGCAGAGTCTGTGCAGTTCTTCATCTTGTTTTGGTGGTTTAGTAGTGTGGTGATGAAGGAGATCTTAAAGAAATGAAGGTTATCTGAACACCATAAGTCATAGCCAGGGAAAAGAAATATCTCAAATGAGCAAGGAACTATTCTTTCTTATTCTTCAAATGTAAGAGATTTTCAGTGCTTCACTGATTCTACCGAATTTTTGCACTGGAGATTAAAGATTTCATATTCCTGTTATCTAGGGAAATTGCACAGGGTAAGTTTATGGTTGCCCAAATAAAAAAATGAAAATGTCTTGCTGTGAATCCTAAGATATTATTGAAATGAAGCAGCAAACATTAGTAATGTATGGAATATAGCCATACTTCTTAATTTTATCATTAATTATTGATGGATTATTGACCCACATAGAGCATGTCTAATAATCCATTCCTAGCATTTACACTTACAAGTTTATACACCCTACCAATGTATTAACAGAAGGGTAGATGAAACTATAAAATTAAATCTTTTTATCAATCTGTCTTTTGTTAAAATCCATTAGATCATTTTACCGTGTACAAGGTTAAAGCTAAAAGTTATTCAACATTAGTTTCACCAAGTTACAGCATGCAGGACACCGTATTTGGCCATCTTCATCTTTAAAAAAAATTATTTTTGACAATATCTGAATTAGGAAAAATAATTAGCTTTGGTTTTGACTACAAGAGAAATAAGATTAGTGATATAAACATAACATTTACCAACTGTGATGATTATGTTTCTGTAGTAAAAAAAATACTAAAATGGATAAGAAATGTACCGCTTTTTTTGCTGTGTTTTATTTTGCTATGCTACCAGGGAACTAATTTTTGTTTCATTTTATTGGCATATAAACAAAACAGAATCAAAATAACTGCTTCATTAACATTTCCTGATCAGATCTTGATCCAAGCTTGCAGGGTTGCCAACTGGGAAAAGCAAAAGAAAATCAACCATTTGCTAAGAAAAAACCCCAAACTTTGTAACATTCCAATGTTAAATCCTGTTTTTTTGATTTATAAATTAACAAGATGACTCTGGAGTCAGTGAAGAATGATAAATATGATCTCACTATAAAGTACTGTGGAAATAACTTGCAGACACCAAAGCACACAATTAATATACAGCTCTGAAGATGTTTCTAAAGAATGTGCTTTCATATCTCTGCAAGTCTCTATACAGTTTTGAATATACATACATACACACATATAGATGTGTATAGCTTACTTAATATATTTACCTGTTGTTGAAAACTTTTATTAATTTTTATACCTGCTGTTATGCTAATTCAATGTGTTAACACACTAGGAGAATTAATATTCTGCATTCTAATTTGGATAGCAGTAGTGAATCTGTGTGAGTGGCCTTTCGGCCAGTCCACAAGAGCCTAATCATTTTTATTTCTCATATTCTCTGGTGGGCCTGAAGTGAAATGGGTGAGATTCAGGACGGTTCAGTACGAAGTTGCTGGGCTTTTTAGGTCCACAGTCATGACACAGTGTATTAGAGCATGAGCAAAGATTATGGGGATTGTCTGCCCTTTCAGAAAAGCCACAATTTCTTGTGGCTAATACCAAAATAAAGTGAAAAATCAAACTTGTATGACAATTTTCAACTTTTTGGTCTACCTCATGAAAAATGGGCTAAAATATATTTCCAAAGACAAAATGGCTTACAGAAAGAAATTAGCCTTCCTAGTTTCTGTGAATTCAAGTAGTTTACTGCCTGTGTCTCCAGCACTAAACTATACGCTGGTGTTCTAGTCACTGGGGGAGGCAGACAAAGTACACAGATTAAATATTCCTGTACAAATAGCAAAACCCATCATCGTCCCAAAGCTCATCTTCTGTACATGCTCTGTTGTTAAGCACAAGCCTAAATCCCTGTTTCTCCTCCAGCTGTAGATTTTCCTCTTGGATCTATTCTCCATAGTGTCAGAAAAAGCATCCCTCGTCTCAAAAAGCATAAGACAGAAAAGCTGACTAACGTAACATAAATCTCTGTAAAATACATCACTCATGTAAGTGCACAAACACAAACAGAGAGTTTGACCAAGCTGTGTGTGATACATTGCTTCAAGACCAAACAGATGTCTGTATAATAGCTCCTCTTTTCTCATCCTCAGGGCTGCCTGAGCACTGCATAATTCCTTCTGAAGTTAAAGTCCCTTTCTTACACTCAGGATCACAGCAGTTGTTCTACTTTCCAGTAAGAATCCGTATAAACAGATAGACATGGTGGTGATTGGGAAAATACTCAATTGACTTCTTTTAGCAGTTGCAAGTCCTTGGCAATGTGATAGAATTTAACCTGGTGTTATTATAAGGATTGATTTAACCTGGGACCAATTCTGGCTTGTTGAGTAGCACAGAAATAGGAACTAATTATTCCTACATTTTTTGAGTGTTAGTACAGTGAAGCCAGCATTTATCTCAGTCCTCCTTCCAGATAACTGCAAAAAAATTTGTCGCTTCTCATTTTGAGAGTGAAGTAAATAATTGAAACAGATAAATTACAGTTTGAAACAGGTAAATGACAATTGCACTTGGTGTAAAGAAAATAAACCAGTAAACCAATAATATATTGTGAACTGTCCAAGACATTTCCAAAGAAGGGTGTCCAAAAGTTAAATTTCTTGAGTGACCTTCTACAATAATGTTCCATGCAACATAAATTAGAAGAAATCACTGGGATATAAAGAGGAATGGCATGATATATTGCAAGTAGAAAAAATATTTATAAAGAAAGTAATCGGGAAAAATGTCTCCTGCACGTTTTCTTACAAATAATATAGAAATTTTACATCATGAAGACAAATAAAGACTTACATCCTCAGTCAGGCTTTCCAGAGCTATGACCTCTGTCAAACTCTACATTTTAAAATAAGAAATTGATTTTCATTTGGAAATGAACGGTGTTAATTCACCCGCATTTAAGCAACGTGACAAAATCGGAAAACTCAAAAGGTTCTCCTGGGCTTTAAAGTAAATAGTCTGTTTTACAGCTTTTGAGGCTATCCACAGAAACTTATTCCCACATCTGCCATAATTTTACTCATATTTATATAATGTTGGAGTGGGAGTGTTTTCCAAGTTATTCGCGACTATACTAATTTGTCTGGCTTTCATTGCATTTTCCTGATAAATTTTTAGAAGTTAAAACCTTGACAGTAGAATTGAACTAAGAGGAGGAGCTTCAGAAATCCTGAATTGCAGAAACAGAATTCAAATAACTGGACATTTATTGCTGACTGCTGAAATTAAGCTAATTTGAAACCCATATCCAAATATAGACAAGTTAGATCCTTCCTAAGGTATTATTCTGAAAAGGAGTGTGGAGGGAAAATAATTCTTTCACAAATGCCTTTTTTTCATTGTTGGCTTCTCTACTAGGAAGAGGCTGATTTTATGTTAGGATTGTAAATATCATAGCAGAGACCTTTAAAAGAAGGTCCATTCCTATGCATCTGCATAATTACTGTTCCAGGCACAGAAAAATTAATAATCCCAAATGCTCCATGCAATTCCAAATCAGAGACAAGAATTCAGTCTTATTTATAGAATAAATAACAGGTGCCATCAGGGTTGGAAGCTAATATAACAGAGAAGTTCAACAAAACACGGTGCAATTATTTTTCCTTGTATCAAATTAGTTGACTAGGTACCTTTAGTTATTTCACCTTAAAATTTTATAAGATACAAAGACAAGGCAGTCTTTGCTTTAGTGTTGCTGGTCCAGATCAGTTTTTTACTTTCCATATAGATTTATTTTAGTGAAAAAAACCTGCCTCTGTGTCCAAAAACATTCTGCAACGTGATGTGTGTTTCAAGCCAAAAACAAGTTTCCCCCAAAAGACACTCATCTAGTTTGAAGATGGAGAAAGGTACAGGTTACAACAGAAGAGGTTATTACTGCTGAGGCTGTGGCTATTTCTCTGTGTGGACAGATATGAACCCATGAAAGCAACTGCTGGATGCCCTGTTTTCATGCAAATGTCCCCAGCGGTAACGGGTTGTGCAGCGGATCCTTGGCCGATGTACAAATCCCCCCGCTCTTCTATCATGCTGACATCTGAAGCACCCAGCAGAGAAAAGGAGAATGTGGCTTGTAAACAAATTACTTCTTGACTTATTATTTCACGAAAAAAAGAGGTAATGGGTGAGCGAGAGAAGTATTGGGTAGTATTTTGAGGCCATCTGTGACTCTCGTGCAAGACTTGGCTGATGCTGAGTGAGATATGGAGCAAGAGCTGGCTTCTTCCCCTACAGTTACTTGACTCATGCTGGTTTTTATTTTTCTATAGATACAATACTGGGGCAGGAGGGGAACAGGGAATTGAATACAGCTTGAGTCCTGACTTGCCAAGAGGGTAGTGGTACCTTTTTCTTGGGAATGGTCCCAATTAAGGGAATGATGAGACATAATGATTGGTGCTCAGTGCTCTGGTTGGAAGGGGTTTCATGACACTCCCCTTGCCAGGGATGGCAGTGGCAGCTCAGAGGTTAGTTGGGGGCATTTAGACTTCATCAAACTGGGCACAAGTGGAGGGTTAACACTACATCAGCCTGAACACACAGAAACACCCCTCATAAGCCTGAGCAGGTTGTCTGTACAGAAACAGGCCATGAGTAGCCAAATCACCTTCAATAAACCCTTTTTTTCAGGCCCTCATTTAGTTTCCAACATGCACATCCAAATGCTGGTATTTCACACAAACCGTCTCTGCTCTTAAATTGTTGATTCTTTCAGGCTGAGATTTATACTTATATTTCAGAGCTGTGTCAGCCCTTGTGTGCTGTCCATAAGGTGCCTTCGAAACATACATGTGTGCACTTAATCTCCAAAAAAGAAAAAGATTCTTTGCAAAGCTCCCAAACTGTCTGTGAGAGCAGTACAAGCATTTTAAGCACTACTAAAACTCGCATGGACATGGGCCAAGCCATGTGAATGACATCATTGCTCTGTGCACTATGCGAAAGGATCATTTTACACCAGTAAAAGATATATCCCAAAAGATTAAATCACGCAAACATTGATTTTTTGGTGGAAGATTTCTTCTGCCTTGGCCTTGCATGCGATGGCTCCACTTTTGTGAAAATTCAAAACCATTATGAAACAACACCCCGTATGAGATATTTGCTGGCACTAAGGCAGGAAGAACTCTGTCCTTGTAGTCAAAGAAGCTTACTAAGTTCAAACACCCATTTATCATGCCATTAACTTTGTACCCAATTTTGTAAAGAGGAAAGCAGCCTTTTGAGGGGAACTCATTGGTGAATTAAAGCTCAAACCCTTGTCCATTGTTCCTTTGCCACAGTACACAAGTTCCTGGTGACATCCAGCTAATGAATTTTCTTGATGATTAACTACCCGTTCTATGGGATCATTGTAATAGAAACATATTAACTCCTGTTACAAGTGAGGTGGATGTGTCAGTACTACAAGTGAGCTGGGTTTGATTTTTTTCTTCTTCCTGCTCCTCCTTTTTCTTTCACAAAATCAAAGCAAAACTTGGGAAGATATCATGAAAATTCAACAACGTGCTGAAAAGAAAATACTGCTCTACCAAGCAATAAATTCTATTTAGGTGCAGCTTTTTCATTAACTGTTGAATTACAAGAAAAATAAAATGCAGGCAGGGATATAAACTAGCTCCTATTTGGAGTTTTTATATTTATGTTCATTATAATTGTAATCATACAGAGCATGATCCAGAAGTAAGTGAAAAAAAAAAATGGCCATGCATATACTGTAGATGTCTTTCTCTGAGAACAGACCTTCTAATTAATTGCAGATATTCTCTTTCTTTCCTGCTGTCCATTTTCATTGCAGTCCACATTCTGAGAGTGTTCTGCTGTTGCTTAAACTGCACTGACATCTTGTGGCACTGAAACAGAAGAATCTTTAAAATTAAATTTTAAATCTTCATAAAATATGAGTTACATTTTTTACCTTCATGCACATGCCGCTGTCTTTAACTCCAAAGTTGGTTAGGGTTTACTTGCTTGCAAGCAGAACTGGGATCAATCTGCCACAATCTACCTAAAATTTTGAGATGTCATGGCAGAATTGTAGAGTGGTTTGGTTTGGAAGTGGCCTTAAAGATCATCTAGAATAACATTTTTTCCTGTAAGACTGAATGTGTGTGAAGTCTGTTGACTAAAAATCCCCTGTCTGTGAGCATGTACACTCAGACCCTCTCTCAGACACATGCACCAAGAGATAAACTATTAATCTCTGAGCTGGTGTTTTGTCACCTTGGCAACAGCAAAGTGTTCAGAAAAACTTCAGATCTTTTTATCCCTGAGAATGAAGACAAGATACAGACAATCATCAGCTGAATAAAAATGTCCTAGTGGAACTCCATGTACAGTACAGAGAATTCATCAGCGAATTAGGCTCCAGTTAATTCCAAAGGAATTTTTTTTCGTCCCATGAGAAGGTGAGGAAATAATTTGTGATGCTCCATTGGAGGCAAAGTGAAAAGCAAACTACTGCCATGTATAAAGAAGGTTTCATGGGGAGGTAGCTACAGTCCTTTTTTTGTCTGTCATTGTATTATTCCCCCACTGAATGCTCCTAAATCCTGTGGGTATTATCAGAGGTTTTATCCTCATATCAAAGGAAACCACATGTCTCTAGGAAAACATAAGAAAATAGGTGCACACTTAAACTCTTACGATGAAGCAGTGTCCATCACACTCCTGTTTGTATTATTCATTGCTGCTGCAGTATCTGAAAATGCCTCATAATATTATATTTAGCTGCACAAGACCCTGTAGAGATAGAGAAATATTATTATAGTCCTTTTACAATTGGAAAATTGAATCAGAGGGAGATGAATTCATTGTCCAACAGGAGAGGAAAAGCATGTGAAGTGAGGAGTTTATATGAAAGCATCAAATGAAAGTGAAGCAGCCAGTCTCTGAATTAGCTGGCACATTGTTGTCCCGTTCATTTGTTTTGTCCCATTGTTTCTTTGAGTAAAGTGTGATCTATGATCAGAGAACCACAGAACCATAGAAGTGTTTGGGTTGTAAGGAATCTTAAATCTAAACGAGTCCAAACCCCCCTGACACGGGCAGGGATTCCTTCCACTAGTCCGGGTTGCTCAAAGAGCTGTCCAACCTGGCCTTAAATACTTCAAGGAATGAGGAGGTGTTCAAGTACCACGTTCTGTGATGTTTGCAGAGATGCTAAAAAATGGAATCTAAAGGAATTCCTGCTAGGAGACTAAGGAGGGAAAAAAAAAGGAATACAGACAGACCAAAGTAAAACAAAAGATTCTAATTTCTGAAAGCACTTGGCTTTGGGAAAAGATCTTTTCTTAGGCATATTTTCTGACTTTTACTTACAGTTCTGCTTGCATCAACTCTATTTGAACTTTTGTGTGAGGTTTCTATAAGTGTTTCAGAAGACCTGCTTTATTTCCATGTGTGCTTGCAGAAAGGCAATAAAAATGACTAATGGGTTTTTTCAAAACAGGCAACTGAAATTTTCCCTGTCACATCCATGAAGTCAAATATTGATTATTTGTGCACGGGATCTTTTCCTGCTCTGATTGTGCAACTTACTTATAATGCTATTGAAAGGAAGTCTAGAATAGTCCAGTACGTTTCTTGATTTTTCTTATGCTCAGTTTTCAGGCTTAATTGTTCTTTTTGCTTCATAGTCCAGGCAGAGCTGGCAGTAAAGACATTCCTGAGGAACACCTTGATGGAACCTGTGGTACTTAATACAGGATGAGTAATTTTTTTAATACAGCTCACCCAAGCAGTTGATAAAATATATCGTATAGAATATGGCATAATTTATAATGTCTTATAAAATAAGACCTTGTTTTAAATAAAAATCCTCTGGGCTACTCAGGTTTCCTTTCCCAAGAACTAAATCAGCATAATTCTATAAAGATCCTGGGCAATATTGCAGCAACCAAATAACCAACGAATAATCTTCATATATGGGTGTGTTGATTTCCAGAAGTCTGACACTCCAAGAATCTTCTCACAAGAGTTTATTATATTACTTCTTTATTTCTCCTCTAATATTTTCATTCCTTTCTGCCACTAAATGTTGTTTATTTTGCTCTACATTTTCTTGTTTCCCATGTCTTCTACTTAAAAACCTAATCATTAGGAACAATGAGATAAAGCTGCACTATACATTCTGCTTTAACAAATTTAACTATGGAAAAATACAAATTTAAGAAGAGGTTTGGCCACTCCCATATGACCTTGACAAATGCAAAGTCCTGCGTGTGGGAGAGTTGAAAACCCCTTATTCCCAAATATTAGCGCTTGAGGATTGACTGTGTAACAATTCTGCAGAAAAGTCTTGGGCCGTGAGCCAGGAGAGAAAGGCAGCAACATCCTGGGTTTCAAGAGCAGGAGCAGATCCAGAAGATCCAGGGAAGGAATTATCCTCCTATAATTCATACTTGTGACAGCACATGTAGACACTGCATCCACTTTTTGGCACAGGTTCATTTTTTCACTAATGACATATTTTCATATATGACATGTTCCAATACCTATCCCAAGGAATTATAAAAATCAGAGAAAATTCATTCATTTTGAGCCTCACCTATCACTTTTTTTGCAGAAATACTGATGTAACCAGGCTATAAAAGTAGGGGTGGTAAACTAACTACAAGGATATTAATGCAGAAGAATTTTCAAGGGACAGTGATTTATTTAGAGATTTCTAACTGAAAAGATCCTTTTCGCAAGAAAACATGCCAAATACCCAGGAGGAAGCTTGATTTTGCATTGCAAAGCAACCCTAACCAGCCTACTTAAGTTCATGTTAGGTCTTGGAAGCCTGCATTCTTCAATGTGTTTGATGTGGTTTCTTGGGAAAAAATGAAAATCTGTTTTGAGGGGAAGCCTCATCTATTTTAGACTTCTGCTGGGATCTGAAATCAGTGGGATATTTTTTAATCCTTCATTTTTTCACGCTGAGTAAACTTTTAACATATTTCTGAGTTTCACTACAAGTACTTTTAGAGTATACTTATTTCCCGTTACATGGGGTAATTATCAGAGGTACCACTGCTCCACGCAGACTGACTTCACTTTTGTGCCAATTCAACATAAGCCTGTATTTGCACCACTGCTGCTCACAGCAAGTCAGCTCCTCAGAGTGACTTAAAGCGCCTTCCGTTCAGCATGCCTGAGAATCCACCGTAATAGGACATTCCATTTCAAAGGAAGAGATGAAATCAGGTTTTTAAATACACAGTATGGTGTGATGTGATATTTGCCACATACCTTTGCTCTATATTAACAACATTAGGGGCATGAATGTTTCTGTTTGCTATTAGTAAAGAGCTTTAAGTGCTGTTATAATGATATTTTTTTTAAGAAATGTAAATAAAGTCAACATAAGGTCATGATAAACTGAAAGGACATACAGTATGCTCTTAATTTAGTTAATACAATATAACATTTCAGGTTTACAGTTAAAATAGCAGGAGAAACTAATTTGTTTATATGAAAACTTTTTGGGGAGGATTTACAAATATAAGTGATTTTTAGAGACGTAGTTTTAATATTTTTCACACTTTCCCCCCCAACATTGATTTTATTTTCATTCCCCTCAGTCAAAAACTGATTTGCTTCAGAATGAAGGCCACAGGCACTGGAATTTGTGCTTCAGTGACTGCCTCAAAAACAAACATTGTGATATCTTGAGGAAACATTTCAAACTGTTACAGCAATGTGACCATGAAGAGATTGGTGCACTACTCCCAGCTGGTTCTATGGAAGTCTTCTTCAGCATATTTCAATAAAATATATGTGGGTTTTATGACTGAGAAAATTTATTCCAACAACAAAAATAAAATTTGAGAAGATAATGATTCAGAAGCAAAAAGGGGTTGCAAGAAAAAAACACAGAAAAATATAGATATTCAATATAGTGATTCTCAAGATTTGTCTTATCACAATGGACACATCAAATCCATCAGACGCAAAGACAACTTCTAAGAAGTTGGATGAAATTTGAACTTGGTTTAAATAGACTGGTTTTGCAGGCATATATGTTTCTTGTCTGTTGTGATATCCTAGGGACAGGGGTGTGATTTCATCTTCTTGTTTGCTCATAAATAAAGAGATTTTCCTTTGACAGTCATGCTTCATGTGAAAGTGTTCTATATTAGAAAAAGTTTTCAAGCAGCACTCCAAAAAACCGAAACTTTTAAAGAGACTACATTGCATCAATTTTTTGTTTATATAATCTTGTATTTTGCAAATATAAGCTGCAGTGTGTAGGGAGGTTGTTTTGAGACTGGCAGATAGTACAGAAACTTTTGGTTGCTGAGGATTTTGGAGGTTTTTTGGTGGGGGTTTTTTTGGTTGGTTTTATTTTGGTTTGGGTTTTTTGTTTGGTTGGTTGGGGTTTTTTTTGATTTTTTTTTTCTTTTTGGTGGGTTTTGGTGATTGGTAGGGGGTTTTCTTTGAGTTGTTAGAACAGTTTCTCAAAACATTAGTTTACAAGAGTCAGCCATGCGGTTTCACACAGGTAATAGGGATAGGCACCAGCCAAGCAAGAATCCAATTTGTAAAAGCCTCCACTTTTTCACACCACTCTAGAAGGATGCTCTATGTAGTAACTACATGAGCCATTCATAATAAATGACCCCAAGGGAAAAGTGATTAATCATATTTCAGTTGTTAGTCTAGCTAGGTAAAACACATTCCAGTAGAAGATTGCCTTACTGATACGTATTTAGAGGCATGAATTCAGGTGCCCAATAAATGGGCATAAAATCTAGAAGTATGCCATTTATTTCAAGAAACTTCTTTGTTAAAGGAAGGCTGGGGAGACTTCTTTTTAAAATGCCGTCAAACAAACAGTGGAAAAGAGTGATCTCTTCTGGCACATACAGGGACTGGTCATATGGTTGATATATGAGCAAGCATAGGATCACGTTAAACAGATGGCACACAAAACATTTCCCTTTTTGCTCTACTTCCCAAAGGAGAAAACAATTGACATAGAAGATATGCTATAGCATATTGTCACAGCTTGCTTTGCATTTAGCTGAAATATTACATACCACTGTTTTGTTGAAATGGGATACCCTAACACAGTCTTGGTCTCAAAGATCTCGCCACCAAAGTTTCTTAGGTTTCGGTTTGTTTCTGTCTTCTTAGAGAAATGTAGTGGTCAAAGTCAACTCTAATTTCAGCAGATGCTGCAAAGAGCATTAGCCTTTCCCAGCCTTTCCAGCCTTTTGCTGTGGTTCGTCACCGCTCATCTCGTGCAATGGAAGCACAACATGAAACACAAATGTACTTGTGTATTTCATTTTAAGTTATTAGTGAGACATGTAATATCTGTCTGCAGCCAGGCCTTGTATCACATGTAGCTACTGGAACTGTTCAGAATGAGATCTGAGCACCATGACAGCCAACATGTTCTACCAGCTTCACTGGACACTGGATTTCCCCCTTGTATTTCTGGCAATATCACATAACTTGGTTTGTTACGTAGAGGAAATGGTTAAGAAGAAAGAGTATTGATTTTGTTTCTAATCTAGCATAAGCACAATGAATGACTAAGTAATACTCATGGGCATTAATACTCCATGATAATTTAAGTGTTATAGCAAATGGGTTTAATCTTCTGTTGAGATGAGTTCCTGACGAAGTACCCATGAGCTTCTAAGAGAAACCACATGCTGATTTTCTCTTGCAAGGGCTATGGAATAACATTAAAGATGATTGACTGAAATAGATAAAGTACAATTATCAGAGCCAGTTATCATAGAGATTTTTAAAATTTTCCCACAAACATCTTTTAGCAATGTAAAATTGTTCTTCCAGTCTCTTTAACAAATGAACAGTTTACACTGTTTTATCAAAAAGAAAGTACCACAATACTCCTGGCCTTTGTTTCCTTACAATCAATCATTTCTGTCCGTGAGGTTCTGCCCTCAAATCCTCTATATTGAGATATAGTATTTCACTGCTCTCTATTGAATAACCCCTTCTACATTCCCAACTCATTGAAACATAATGTGTTTGTTATCCACAGCTTATGCTTGTCTTGTTGCATTATTGTATTTTTGTTATTATTAATCCCTTCACCGTGTAACAGTAATATGTGACAAATCAGTCCTCTGTTACCAGTCTGAAATTGTTACTTGCTAAAGTGCTGCCTTTTGCTTCTGATAAAATCTTGCATTAAATTTTCTTCCAGTAAGATCCTTTAAATCATTAATTTGACTGAGGAATGATGCAAATGACCAATGAAGAGATTTTTCTGTTTTAATCCCAGTAATGAATCCTTTATCTGTAAGTAGGCAGCTTTTCTATTTTCAATACGGGTCTGTTTAAAGTGTTACAAGTACACAGTATGAGAACGGATTGTGTTGTTTTTGGGTTTTTTTTTTTTTGCTTTTGCATTAAAGTACCTCTGAATGCGCACAGATTATTTTCTTAAATTTCTAACTTTGTGATTTCAGTGAAAGGGGTGAATTGGTTTTGCACAAAGACATTAGCAAGGGGACTTTTAGATACTACCTCCATGATCTTAGTCATATTAATTATTGTCACTGTGGGCAGTGGTGGGTTTTATCGTTCCCAACTGAAAATGAAGACAGAAATGGTTACCACCCCCCACTCTCACCCCCCCAATTTTGTCTGGTTTTCCTATTTAGACAAAGAGGTCTTTGTCAGTAGGAGGTCATTATTATATCCAGGTATTTTAGGCCTCTTATCTCTACTGGGACCCTCACGAATTCTCTAGATATAAATATATCTATCTATATATCTTAATATGGTATTAAGAATAAAAAAAAACCACAGAGAAAATGCTTCATCACTTAAAATGTAGCATGTGAGAGTGCAATTGATACAGTTTTATTCTTAACTGTCTAGTGCCTGTACAAATTCTTGATTAAAACCAATTAATACAAATTATAATCTTGGATGCTTTTCATACCAACCATCCTAGCAAAGTCATCCTAACTAAAGAAAAAGCTCAAATTTACAAATTATACATATTGAAAGTTATTGGAAATAGGCTAAAGAACATCAAAAACGCCATTCAAGAATCAAATTCAAACTTCTTGTCTTTTCTTTCAAGCTTAGTATCTTATTCAACTCACTAAAGAGAAGGTTAAAGGGTGACCTGGTCATTGTGTTGAAGTACATTAATAATAACAATAATACCTATTTGGGGGAAGTTCTGCTTGAAAAATGTGTAATACAAACATTCTTGAAAGTGGAACTTGGAAAATTAAAATTTGAGCTATTTTACCTCAGTAAAGTAGTTTTGGAGAGGGAGAGAATTAAGATGTTATTTAAACAAGTTAACTTGAGACAGAAGCCTTGCTATCCTGTGAGAGGAGAGACAGAAGATCCCACTCATAGATATCAGAAAAAAAATTTTCAGAGATAGGGTTGTCAAGCCTTGGAACAGATTGCCCATGGAAGTGATAGCAATTCCATTCCTGGAATTGTTCAAAAAAGTGTTGATATGTAGGACGTGGCTTAATGGCGAACATGTTGGTGGTACTAGTTTGATGGTTGGACTTGACGATCTTAAAGGTCTTTTCCAAACTTAATGGTTCTATGGTCCTACTTTTTTCTAAAAAATAACCCAAAAAAACAAACAACAACAAAAAAAAAGGCGGCAAATGCTGCACCCAGCTTCAAAAGAGGTTTAAAAGACAATGGAGGGAACCACAAACTGGTCAGCCTCACCCCAGTCCCTGGAAGAGCCGTGGAGGTCAGTCCTGGAACACATTTCAGTGTACGTGAAGGAGGAGGTGATTGTGAGTAGTCAACATAAATTTGTGAAAGATAACTCAGAGTAGATCCAATGACTGCCTTCTATGACAAAAATGTCTGGATCTCTGGATGAGGAGAGAGCACTGGCTGTCATCTACTTTGTCTTCAGCAAGGTTTTTGGATGTCTCCCTCCTCAGGGACTTTCAAAATTCTTTCTAAGCAACCTTGTTTGAATTCAGGTTTGACCATGAAGTAGTGTGGTTACCTCTGTCTGGAGCTCCTAAAAGTGGATTAGAGTATGGTATGTTTTTCTCCAGCTACTAGTAAATTTCCTACAGTTTATGAAGGATTTTATGTCCCTAGATGGCGAGCAGTGCTCATTCTGGACTTTGCAATTATAGCTCCTTCTGTGAATGGCTACCAATGGACCAGGATTTCTGGGTTACTTTTAAAGCGTGGACATTATTCACAGATCTGTTCTAAATCAAAACTCACAGGGTGGAGAAAGACCACAAGGGAAGACTTAAAAATAAGCCACCAGGAAAAAAGAGCCCTTTCCTAGATTTATTTCCATATTAGAGGTGTAACACTAGGCACCAAACAATTTTGAGCGCAGATAAAGTATGACTATTACTGGGAATATGTTCTCGTGGCTATTTTAAACAGACAGGAAAGAAGTTATGGAGAGAATATTGTGAAAAAAACACATAATCAAACCTTATAATCAAAATGGCTTGTGGGTCTATCATTTCAATATAGCTTTGTTCTTTCATAGCACAGGACAATCAGAGCCGATTAGGATTTGTCATCACAAACACTGTATGAGCTGCACCTCAATTACCTTGTTACTCCAGCATCTCAAGGCTTTATGCTGCCTTAGGCAACATCCCTCGTGCTGTGTCATTGTGCCTTATCATAAATTATACTCATTAACAGTGTATGAATAATGGTGACTTGCAGATGATTTCAGATTTTATTTAAAACCTTATTGTGTGGAAGCCTGCCTCCTGTTGGATATCCAAAAGCCATCCATAATAAATTGTTTACTTTTCAGCTTGTGATTGTTCCTAATTCTATTGCCTGTTTTACAAATCTTTCCCCAGTGTATTAGAGGCATAAGTCATGAAGATTCCTGGTTTTGCAACTGAAAGTGAAACAGCATGGAAGGCAGCAGCAGCTGGGACTAGGACTCAGGAGTTTTGAGCATCTTCTACTCTCTATCCTATTAATCTCAGGCAAGTAATTTTGTCTTTGAGTTCCCACTGGTTGTCTCCTCTGGAGAACTTATTACTTAATGAGATACTAAGATCCTACATTCAAGTAGAATTTCTGTGATGCGATATTCTATACTCCTAATTTAGCTTTCCTAAGCAATCTGCTGAGGGGCAGAAAAAAAGAAAAAGATAAACTTCCGTACAAAAACAACTCACCACAAAAAAACACCCTAAGGGCCAACCAGGATTTCCAAGCACAAGAATATCCTTCTTGGAAAGGGTTGTCTTATCTTGGCAGTTCGCATATATTGATCAACTTCAGAAGAGATTAGACAAAGACTGTGAAGTTTTTCTGGACCTCAGTGTACATGTAGAGTTCTGAATACAGAAGTGCAGCTTGAATTTTAATGTTCTCCAAATTGTCTTCTCAGCATGTTAAATTCCTATTCCAAATTAAACATATATATAGCAAACAAGAGTTTACTTAGCTGTTTCATGAAATGTTACTGGACTAGATCCTAAACTCATAAATAATATTTATATTTACATTTTAAGTTATTTACAGAAAAGAAAGGCAGTTTTAAAACACACTTTGCACTTGAGTTTTTTCAAATGACAATGGATTCTGGACAAATCTTAATCACCCAGACTGATATTCAGCCAGAGAACTTTTCTGATGTAAAAATATTTAGAAAGATGAGAGTAGTCTTTCAAAATCCCAGATTTTTTGACTTAGTTAGATGCAGAAAAATAATGATTTAGATTTCAGGAGCATTTATCTCAAATATCAGACTCCTCAACCCTGTCAAACTGAGGTGCAAACCTATCTTGGGCCCTTATCATGACCAGTCCTAGAAAGCTGGGACAGAGACACTACCTCAAAGAGCTCTGCCCCAAAAATGACTGTGGAGTTTTAGTAGACCATCGTATTATCCAAATGGAGTTTGCATCTGCATGTCAACCGTCCTTGCTTCATTAAAATTAGTGCAGTAAGTGTACCAGATAAGGCTGGTATTGTCTCTTTTACAAAATACATTATTACACTTTGCACTGTAAACACTATTTCATGTATATTGATCAATAGACTCATTTGCTGCTGCTGCTTCTCATAGGTGAAACTCAGCATTCATCAGCCACACTTTTTAGGTCAGACACTGCTAACAGCTACTCTTTTTCCACTCGTGTTTGTGGATGTAACAAAGAAGCAGCAGGATATAAAATCTATTTCCACCGCTAGCATAGATAGCATGCACACACAGCACTAAACCCATCTCTTCTGAGTTGCTACTGATTCATTATATTTTCCTTCCTGAATGTCTGTATAGGGTCAACAACTGCTTTATAAAGTCATCTGGAGAATCAGAAAGTTGGGTGTTGTAATATTGACTTGATAACTCTTCAATGTTGGGGTTTTTTTTATCAGGTTGAGATAATGTATGACCATAATCCCTCAACTAGTTTTTATAACTCCTGTTCACAGGTGCTTGCAGATGTATCAGAAAATCACCTCATTCCATTTATAAATAAAATTTATGCATGTGTATCTTATTTTAAGAAATAGCACATTCTCCTGGAAAAAGCATTTCAAAGCTGGTTGTGATAACTATTTTGATATCTAGGTTATAGAGAATGGGAGTAGAATTCACTGTGTTTATAAAGAAAGTGGAGTCAGATTCTACCTAAAGATGCACAGTGGAAGAGAAATAGGCAATATCGACAAGGTGAACCACAGATATATAATTAATTAATTAGAAAAAATAGTGCATAATGAGAGTGATGAAACACTGGAAAAGGTTGCTCTGGTTGGTTGTAGTGTCTCCATCCCTGAAGATAAGCAAAACTCAATTAAACAAAATATTGAGCAACCAAACTTGTCCTTGAAGATAGTCTGAGCTAAGTACAGCTTTGGAACAGATGATATCCAGAAGTTTCTGCCCACCTGAATTTTTTTTGATTGGCTGCCTGAGTTCCTGCTTATTCATTTGGGAATTATCTATGCTGAAATGTTATTATTTTGAATTGTTAGCAGTGAAACTGCTCATGGCTTTCACCGAAGGGATAAAAACTTAACAAAAGATTGGCAATTGTTAATGAGAGATGGAGATGTAGAATATACTTTAGTGGATAAAATAATTTTTAAAAAATTAAGTTACACCAAAATTATTGGCAGAGACCTACAATATTATTTATCAAAATTATACCATTAAAACTATTTGAGCAGAGCTATAACAGAAATGTTTGACACAGCTAGGGCTAGAATCAGGCTCTGACCCTTTATCTAAGTTCACACCTATGGGTACATTTCCATCAGTTAAACCAATGGATCAATGGCCACTTGTTGCTACTGTGGCCAAACTGCACAGCATATTTCTCCTTGCAGCTGAATTGTTTCCTGTGGGAAAATATGATTATTCCAACCATGCTTCCAGATTAAAGTAGCCTGTGGTTTATGATATTCCTCAGACTGTGGTGGACATTTGCTGGAAGCACACAATTCATGACAAAGTACATGGCACAGTCTAGGTCCTTTCTAGTTTAGTTACACAGATGGTTCATAAAATCTAGTTCGGCAAGGAGAGGTTGTAGAACTGGGATGATGCTCTGCCACAGATTTCTCTAAATAATGTTGGATGAAAACAATGTTAGGGGAGAAGATCTGTGGCATCTAATTTTGGACACCTTCTTAATCAGGTCCTAAAAGTTGTTTAACAAGATTAAGGGGTAATGTTCTTACTTTTTTCAAGTAATGTTCTTACTTACTTTTCTTTCACTTTTTTCAAAGCAACTTTCTTATTCTGGTTCTTATTCTGGCAATATTTTCTGTTCCTTCCTAAAGTCTTTCGTACGTTGTTTTCCAGCTTCCTCATATACAAGCACCACAGCTGCACTGCGACCCAGTACCTGCCTATAAAGTGAAGGTGAACACAGCGCAGTCTGGAGAGGCAGAGAACAAGCCTATAACACTATATGATTCGCTGCTTGATTTGATTTCTGGTCAGTGGTGTGATTTCCCCAAAATGAACTGTGACATTTTCTCCAGCTGCCTCCTCAGCATGGAAAATAGGATTTTGCTAACCTGGGACTGCCACAAGGGAAAATGCTTGCCAGCTCTAGGCCTGCACAGAGTGTAAGGCAAAAAATTCAGTTCAACTGTGTGATACAGCTTAATCATAATGATTGCTTTTAGAAAAACAGAAAGACAACACATAAAAATACGTGGGGAGGGCCCATTCTTGTTATCATTTAATATCTTCATATAAACCTAATCTTTCCTCAAGACGAGTTTAAGATTGCAAGCTTCTTTTGTAGAGATGCAAAACTTAATGGAAAAAAATTATAAAATGGGCATTTTCCTGATGGTATTTCTGTGTGCATTGGTAGAGACATCTGTGTTACCTTGCTTTTCGCCATAGTTTATTTTTTAACATGTGTATAATTTTATTCCATTGATTTGGTTGACTTGCTTCACTAATCATTTCACTACTAAAAAAGCTCTAAAATGGTCAATAAAACAATAAAAGTTTCAAATAAAAATGCTCCCCAATTATGACAATTTCATAGAACTAGATCCAAGTTTTTTTATAAAACATGTTGTGTCTGCTTTGTTTCTATAACATCCATTCACTAGAGTACATTTTTCACAGCAAAGTCGCATAATGCTTTTAGATGTAAATATTTTATCAAGAATCCATATGCAAGCTGATTTGGTGGATTTGCCTTACAAAGCATGCTTAATTTTTTTTTAATTATTGCCTTGAAATTATGGATTCCTCAAGTTTTAGGTACAAGAGCAGCTTAGAATAACTAGTTTTGTACCACGGAATGGTAACATACTGTATTTTATACTAACCTGCAGAAATAACTTGGTTCATATATTTGTGGATTCTCTTTTATCGTTAGATATGTTATTACCTAAGTGTTTTAAAAGTTGCTTCTGTCAAACAATAAAATATCAATTTCTATTTTTTGTTACATCAACATACAACATAAGAGTAAAAACTGTATGGAGATAAGTGGCTAAGTCCCTCAGTGCTAACTCCAGTTGAAAAATTTTTATTGACGATAATATGAATAGTTTGAGTATAATAAATAAATACATTAACACTCAGGAACTTTTTTGAGTCAACTTTAAAGCAGAATGACCCAGCCACCACAGAAGTTGATAGAAGGCTTTCCTTTGACCGGGATGGAAGAGAATCTGATCCTGAAAACACCCTGATACCTTGACAACTTCTCTAAAACACATCAGATTCAAAAGTCTGTGCATGTACCATACCACTGAAATCACATATTTCTGCCACCACAGCATAGGTGTTTTAGGAATGACGGATGAATTGCACCACTGAGAGAAGTTGTTGCCTCATCTCCAGCATGTTCGAAGACTTGTTCAATTGACTTAAAACCAAGCTATATTGTAAAAGAAAATGGCAAAAGTTAAATCACTTTCCTTCAATATGAACACCCATTCATAATGGCAAAGATCTGCTTTTGAAACCCTAATTGAAAATTCTGCCTGTATTACAATGAATCAAATCAATGCTTGAATTAAACTGCATGTTATGATGGTCATAAAAGAACAATCCAAGAAAAACAAACATTCAAACAAAACAAGTTGAAAATATTAAATTGTCATAACTTAAAACAAAAGGACTTACCAATCTGTCAGTAGTATTTTCATGTCAGTGGTAACAGCAGTTGGGGCCTGGAGGAAAGAGAAAGCAAAAAGATTTGTCTCAGTTTCTTTATACAGAAAGGTCATTGAAGTCACCTCCAACACATCAGTGCAGCTTCTCAAGTCCTCTGTGATGACACAGATTTACACCAGAAGAGCATCTCAGAGCAAGTATTAGTGCAGAAATTCATGTTTTTGTAGTCTTATATTTTCTGTAGATGCCTTTATGATATATAAGCTGGAGTTTTATAAGCTATTATAAAACTACACAAAATTAAATTTCTTATATTTCTATGAGATATTATCATGACAATTGGCTAATTTCCTAAAATCACACGACATGTGGTGCAAGTCAGATATCTTGAACTAATTTCTACTCCTTAGCTTTCATTTATCAGGCAAATTGAACAAAAAGATATTAAACACAGTTAAAATTTTTATGGCCTTATTCTTGTGGAATGAAAGACACTGAACTGATACAAAAGTTTATAAAAAAGTGGCTTTAACCGTTCAAGACACAAGTCCTGGTTTTGAGAGCAATAAACAATATCTAAACTCTAGGTTCTTTAGGAAAGAAATATTTTATTGTAGATTGAATTTTGCCATAAATGAGGAGCCGGGATATACTAAAATTATTATAATATATTCAGTGATGAGAAAACATGAAATAAAGATGTTTACCTCTTTTCTGAAATAGAACATATTTGGTTAGAATTCAATTCTGACCAATAAAATATAAATATTTATAGTAACCGAGTAAGACATTCCTAGCCTATAGGATATATGCAAAGGTACTGGGTCTGTTCTCTCTTCATGTCCCTATAGGTATCACCCGACTCTTCAAAAGCTGTGGAGAGTCTGCTAATTCTCTTTATAAGAAAATAAATGATAATAATAATTAAAAAAAGATTCCATTAGTTTAGTGGGCATTAGTGCATTAGCAGTGCTCGAGCTGAAGCCACAATCAAGCTATTTCTCTGTTTTTTCAGATGATTTTCTTTTCAAGAACTGATCAGCTTCACCAAAATTGATGTGTCAGATAAGAAATTACAGCTAAATTCAACATGGCTTGAAGCTGCATTGAAATATTTAAATTAACTGAAACAAATTTAATGAGGGCAGTGAAGACACTAAATGTTATTGGACTGATATGTCAGTTATTTGTAAACACAATGGACAAATAAGCTTCTTCAAACCCATTATTTCAGAGTATAAAGGCTTTTATACAAGAAGATGAAATGTCCTATATACAGGGGTTTAAGAAACTGTCACTAAAGCCATTATGATACTTTAAATAGTGACACCAGTAAAAAATGGCACTCCACAGAATGTAATCTCAGCTCTGTTTTACTTCAATACCACTCACTGCATCAGACCTGTAGTCTGTGTAGAGAGGCTTAATACTTTATCTGACAAAATCCCACTCAGTCTCCTTCACAAGCAGGTAATGACAGGACGTATTCCTAATAGCATTAGTCATTCACAAATGCTGGTAAGTATTATGGGATTTTATTCCAGCATCATTTTATGCTTCTGTGGTTCAGAACTTTAATGAATTAGATTGCATTTCTAGTAGGAGGCTCTGTGGGATAAGAATGTCAAATAAATACCTAGTTAAACTGTCTGTTTTCAAGCTTTTTTACAGATTCTTTGCTTCAAACAAGCTGATCATATAATAAAAACAGACAGATAAACATAACAGATCCGTGTAAATAAGTTGGTTTTTTCTGGCTCTGTATCAACCTTAGAGCTAAATTTTAATTAATTATTACTAGTGAAGGCTTATTCTTATCAGGATCAGAGACAACAAATTTAAGGACATCATCTGAGGAGTTTGATATGTTTCTGTTTGGTTTGTTCCTGCTATCCATTATGTTTTGATTTCAAAATCTGTTCTGAAGTTGCATCTGCTCAAGAGGTAGCTGTGGATGTCTGTCATTATTAGCCTGATTTTTTCTGCAACTCACACCAAGCAATTCTCTCAATATTTACCTCCACTACACAGCTATTTACAATGAAAACTGCTACTTATTTTCAGCACGGCTAACTACACACTGAAAATAATGGTGTAGGAATAGCATCAAACAGAGGGAAGAACCATCAAATACAACAGAACAGCTGTGAATGGAGACACGAAAGGCAGAAAAGATTCAACCTACCCATAAATTAAGAAAAATAAATGATTTTGAAGAATTTATTGCCCTCTACAACTCTCTGAAAGGTGGTTGTGTCAAGATGGGGGTCAGCCTTTTAACCCACGCAGCTAGTGATCGGACAAGGGGAAATGGCCCCAAGTTGCACCAGGGTAGGCTCAGGTTGGATAAAAGTGAAAATTTCTTCACGGTAAAGAGTGGTCAAGCATTGGAATAGGCTGCCCAAGGAAGTGGTGGAGTCACCATTCCTGGAAGCATTCAAAAAAGGAGTGGATGCGGTACTTTGTGATATGTTTTAGAGAACACGGTGGTATTGAGCTAAAGGCTGAACTGGATTTGGAGGTCTTTTTGAACCCTGATGATTCTATGCCAGCTGGTTTATGTTGTGAAATATTTTCCAAAAGGTGTGGAATATTCAAAAGTAGGGCAAAAAAAAAAGCCATATAAGGTTTTACAGAACAGTGCTGTTACCCAAGAAGTGGCTAAATGTCCAAACGGTGTTTTCTGTCTCTGACTCTTTTGAACTATTATGAACACAACTGAGGCCAAAAAAAGGTAGAAATTCTTTTGAGTGGCAAATTAGCTCCCACTATTAAAATTGTGAAGAATCTGTTTTAGGCGAGTGTCCAGTAAGCCTATGGAAAGGATGGTTTCTGAAGTACCTCTGGATTGTTTTTATAATTAAATGTAACTCAGAGAAAAGAAGACATGAATTCCCAACATTTCACCTTTTCTTTCACTTCGGTACAGCATTCTTTATTCTCACATATAGCTGATAGTTGTGATTTGTATCCTGTCTATTCTTGCGTAAAAGCTTTACTGAGATATCAAAAAAACCCCTTTGTCACCTCTTTTATGTCCTTCTGCAAGAATAAATACTGATGTTTGACCAGGAATGATGGAAAACCTGTTATCCCCTTAAATTAACAATTACTAAAACACTCTATGTTAAAGCCAAAGAAGATTAATTTACATAATGATGACACAAAAATTGCTTAGATGAAAAAGCAGCCACATTAAAAATACATTATGAAGAAGGTGAAAATAGAGAAAGCTGCATTTGAACAATTGTAATGATGAGGAAAGAGCCAGCTGGCAGGAGTGACCACGCTTAATATAACAAATCACAAAGGGCATTTTAGGGGCATCTGCCACGTGCAAGGGTCTGTTGAAAAGGCAAGGATACAGAAACAACCCCAAATGATGTGTCAGTCATGCCCTGGTACTAGTTCTGCTTCAAAAAATGTATTGTTGCAACACCAGCACCACAGCATGGGTTAATTAGCCATACATAACTTAATTAGCCATACATAAGAAACATTTTTATTAAGAAATTGGGGGGTTACAGTTAGAATATACTGCATTTCAGTTTGCTGATACAATCTCAGATCAGTCTCCTTGTGCATACTGTGAAAATCCTGAATTACACTACCTGAGCCTCAGCTGGTTCACAGACAAACAAGGGTAAGGAAATGCAGTTATTTTTGCACACGCTTTTTTTTCTGCATAAACCAATTATTGATGATCTCATGTCACTCCTGCAGTCTTCTGTGTGGGTGTAAGAATAGAAGATCTGTTCATTTGATTATTCTGAAATCCTAAGAAATTTTGGCGATGGTGGGAAAGCTCTAAGTAATCATTCACTTTTTGGACTATGTAATCTGGAGAGTATCCATTTGCAATTGAAGACCACAGGACCAGGATTCATCTTATCTATGTTTAGTCAGAGAAAATTTAGGCTCTTAGTCTAAATTAGGCTCCTAATTTCTTTCTATAAGTGATGGAGAGAGATAACCAATTCCAGATTCATTCAGTCCTAAAATAGACAATTAAGATAAATGAAGCACTGTCTGAGCAATCCTGTTTCACTTAGCTGGCCTCATGACTGGCTTAGACAAGACCCCTAACATTTATATGGTTAATATGACATGATTGATTCTACCTCAAAATACACAGATCTCGCTTTTCTTCCATGTTCTACCATGTGTTTGCAAGGGAGCATTAAGTGTCTAGATGAAAATAAATTGCAGGCATTTTCATAGGGATAGTGCAATAGATGTGCTCATAAAACCATGCAGGAAAAGTGAGGAAGTCTTGGTCCATTTGTCAGCAAGGGACATGGATATTCCACTACAATAGTTATTTGGATTAAAACTGAATAATCATCTCTGCTGAGCAGAATAAGTAATTAGCACTAATCAGACAGTCAATGATTCCGATGTAAGCCTATTGTAGGCTTTCAATGCTATAGAAGCACACATATGTAAAATTAAAATGCAAATGTATCAATGCATAATGAGTAAAAGGAGGATTTCTGCATATTAATTTTGATACACGTAAGTAATTTTCAGCCCTTTACTGGATAATTAGGAGTAATGATAAACTGTTTAACAAAAACCTCAGATTTCAGAGAGGGGAAATGGTGTCCAGCTGTGAATTTTGCTAAAATTTTTAACTGTTTTCCAAAGAAACAGAAAAAAACCCTGCAGATTAAATCAAGCTTCTCATGCATGACCTCAGTCCCATGACACCAAGCTGCTTCACAGGGCACTGGGATTGGCAGCCACCACCCAGCAGCCCTGAGGAGAGGCCAGAATAACTATGGGAACAGGCTTCCAACATTCTGTCCCACCCATGCAGGTAACATATATACTTGTTTTGACAAAACTACTCCTGAGCACCAAAAAACTGAGGTTTTGGGTGCCTGAGATCCGTATGCTGGCAATAACCAAAGTGGCATTTGAGAAAATTTGGCATTCACAGATTTATACAATCATAAAATTGTTTTGGAAGGGACCTTAAAGATCATCTAATTCCAAGCCCCCTGTCATGGACGAGGACACATTGTGCTAGACCAGGTTGCTTAAAGATCCATCCAGCCTGGCCTTGAACACTTCCATTAAATCTGCATTTATAAGTAAAAGTTATGTGGTGTGAGGATGCATCTGACTAAGTGGAGATACTACACTGAATGTATGATGTGGCACAGACAGTGGTTTTTTCAGTCTTTTGTAGCATACTGCAAGTTTTGCTGTGATTCAACACAGCAAAACTAACTAGGTTGACTAACCTGCTGTTAGTCAACAGCAGGTCTTGTTTTTCGAGTCAAAACATCAGCTCAGAAACTTCCCAGCCAGAAAAGTTTAAACTAAGGACATTATATAAAATACATTATTTACATTTACTAATACAAGAATAACATATTTTAAACTTAGGATTTTTGAAGACTACAGCAAGAATGAGGAAATACAAAATGAGAATCCGCTGTCCAGAAGAGTTATGATAAAATATCTGATTTGATACAAGAAATTACTTCCATTTAGCTCCTATGAGCTCATAAGGAATAGTTCACATAAACAACAGAGTGGAAGAAAAAGCAAAGTAACATGCTGAGACCTGCTGTCAAGGAACAGCACCTTATCAAGGCACAAAACAAGAGTCTAAGAACACAGAAATTCAGATAATCTTAAATTATCATGTCATATCTGATCAAACTATTCTTAACAGCTTTGCATACGTATTGACTTGCAAATATTTGCAGACATGGATCTCCAAGCAGACATTCCCTTCGCCCTCTCCATTGAACTGGTGAGTGGGATGACACTGTCCCCTTACCAGTGCAGCTGATAACGGAGTGCCAGCAACCCCCAGCTGACATGGAGCAGATGTTAAAGCCACTTCTATCCTGTGCTATGATGCATACAGTGGGATTTATCTCACATTTCTTTTGATGCCCTTCGAGAAGACACCTGCATTTGGGATAATCATTTGAGCCTCCATCACTGGCACTGGCAAGAAACAGACACTTTCAGAGCTTAACTATCTAATCCTTATAGAGAAATTTCTACCCTTGTGTTTACATAAATCTGTTCCCAGTTTTATTTGGAATCTCTCTACCACATTTCCCAACCTGGAAGAGCAGCTGCACCTCCTGCAAGGCAGCAGATGCAAATAGATGTGATTGCTGAAAGCTTGTTACTGTCTTTCTGTCTTTACTTATTTTTCATCTGGGAGGAAAAAAAAAGAAAAAAAAAGAAAAAAGAAAAGAAAAGTGCTGGTTTTGTTCTCCTCAGAAACATTGTCAGTTATTTTGAAGCCCTTAATACAGTAACCAACTATTATCCCACATAAGACAGTTTTATAGTTTTTGTGATAACCTCTTCAGCAGAAGTTAACTGTCATTATCAAAAAAATTTTAAAAGACTTAAAATACAGCTTGACATTGATTTCCTGTCTTTTTTCTGGTTGTTTAGTTTGAGTTTTAGTCCTTTCGTGCACTAAATCTGGTTTCGTGCCTTGAAGCAGAGATGTTATCTTGCCAATGGAAGTGGTTTTTGCACCTCTTTCCTCCCTCTTTCACAAGCATGCAAGGAAAAGATACAAATGGCTTAAAATGAAAACGTTTGCTCAGCAGTAAGGCCTGGTGCGTGTAGTGAGGTATTTTTCTGATTAATTCTCCAATCTAGGAATTTCCGGAGCTTGCTTCTTACGGTGTATAAACTTTTAAGCAGATGTATTTGCTACTTGGTTACTTTGGTGGGTTTTTTTGTTTTTTTCCTGATATTTTGGGTTATATGTCTAATTGATATTTTATGCTCTTCACACAGGCTTGTCAGTGCTGTGTGTACAATGTCGTTGTTTCCAGGAGTGAGTAACTCACTTCAGAGCCTTGAAGATCCCAAGTTTGCCTGACCTTGTAAGGTCTTATGCATCTTGGAGACTGCTTATTTTGTGTAAGAAAAAGAAAATAATTGACCCCTTTTGATACTTTCCTCTGACCATGCAATACATATACCCATCCTTTTCTGTCTGTAAGAGGATTTTTTATTGTTGATGACCTAATCATCCTTGTCTTCATTGTCATTGTGGTAACCGAGGGGTTTTGCTGAAATGTCCATTTAAAACCAGTTTAAAGACAGGACATAAGAGAAAAAATCTCACCCTGATAATTGGCAGTTTTCTAAGAAAGAGCAGGGGAGCAACTGGAGACCTGAGGCACTTCTAGACTGCAGATCCAGTGAAGCACAGGAAGACATGAGCTTGCTTTAAACAAGCTGTCTCAGATAACACAAGCATCCAAAGAGGACCGTGGGCTAATTTTTCTTAAATTAGCCCATGTGTTTCTCTCTGCTTCCTTGGCTCAGCTGTTTCCAGAACATGAGCTGGGGACAGGTATTTATGTGCAACCTTGCAACGCTGACCAAGCTTACTGCCAAAGGAAAATCACATCTGCCCCAGCACAACCAGGAGCAAACCTTGTTCTGCATTCCATTTCCTTAGTGTGGATGTTCAAAAGGAGCTGTCAGGCTGCAGAGATCTAAAGTAGAAATGAAATTAATGTGTTGAAGGATTGTCTTACCTTTAAGATTCTCCAGAGCCTGACCCTGCAGTGAGGTTCATGCCATGGTTCCCTCTTTACATGATCCAAGAGGACAAGACAGCAAGTGCTTTCATCAGGAAAAGCACAGGTGTATCATGAATTTATACTACAAGTACCCATCTGCCAAACAGCTGTTTGAAGTCATAAAACCCAGGAGAAAGCCAGGAAGCTTTTGTCAATCTTTAGTGTTGCATTTTGAAAAAAGAAGTTAAAAGAGTGTTTTGGTAGCCCCATAAGTACAGTCAGCTGTTGATTTTTTTCGAGCTGCTGTAATTGATAAACCTCCCCATTACCTCTAGATATTTAGTTATTAATTCTTAACAAAAAAAAGAGGAAGAAAGAAATATTTCATATTTTAAGATTAAATCCAGTTTTGTGTGTTTAAAAAATAAGCTATGAAATACATTCAACATCTCTGATTAGCTGTTTGCTCACAGAAAACAGCCCCTGCCTTACCAATGCTCAGGCATAAAAATGTACTTCTTTCACACTTTGTCTTTCAATATTCAAACAATAAATGACCGTCCTAAAGAATGCATAAATTTTAAGACTGAAAGAGGCCATTAAACCATTATGTCTAAATGTCACAATTTCACCCAATAAGCTTACAGTACACCCATTAATCGTATTTAACTAAATCATTATACTAGGAGGCCCCTTATTTTTCACTCAGACACACTCAGACACAGAGAATTTAGTAATTCTTTCAATTGTATTTTTTAGAACCCTATGGCAGCCACTTCTAAATATTTATAAGTAAATTTCAATTCTACCTGCAGCATCATCTTCTCTCCCTTGTTTCTTTTCACACCTGTTGAGTACATTGCATTACCAATCAAGCAAAAGTTTAATGTGAAGACTGTAACTCTTGGTTACTATGGTACTGTGGAAATACTGATATTTTCCTTCTTAGTACTGAAAGTTATTACTAGTTTTTGGGAATTATTTTTTATGCAGAGCTGTTCAAAAGTATTCCTTTATAATGCCACCCTTGGGAAAACAAAAGCTGATGGTATTAGAGGATCCTATAGAAAAGCCACACAGGGGAAAATTCTGGTGGGATTCCTGAAGCATTACTAACAGAACCAGTGGAATGTCTCTCTTATCCCTCTATGCTATATATCTCTCCATTCAAGTTTAGGAAAAAAAAAATCCTTTTAAAATAGCATCATTTAATTATATGAAATGGGAAGCCTCTATTTTAATAATTGATTGATTATTCACAGTATTCATGAATAGAGCCCAGTGGCTACTTTTGAGAACAATGTGTTTCAATTTCTGCCACAGGTGGTACTTGCTAAAGAGCCATTATCTAGATACGTGAGACAACACTGATTTATGGTATCTATGTTTGGGAAAGATGGACAATGAGAGAATTAAGCAACCTGTCCACTTCTCACTGAAGCAGAGCAAATCACTTTTTTTTTTTTTTAGTATTCTCCTTCATCAGTGCTGTAGCATTCTGAGTACTTTACAATTTTAACTATGATTGTTTGTCTACCCTGTTCATGCTCTTGGTGAAGAAATACAACTGCCTTCGTTTTTACAGAGAAACAAAGAGGGAGAGAGCAAAAGCAAGCAAGCAAAAGTCAGGACCAGTTGTCTGAACAAGAAGCTACTTTATGAGATGTGAATTTTTGGCATGTTTCTATAGTGACCTTAAGAAAACCATGTTGCTGAGCTGCTCCAGGGTATTAGCTATTATTGTATGTAATATACCTCGCAAGAGTGGAACAAATACAATTTTAATTTGCTTTGCATTACAGCCACTGTTAAAAAATGGCACTCCTATAACAAATGCTCTTTGGTTTCTTCATTTGTAGCTAAATTCATAAATCTCAGTAACTATAAATGTTTCTCAAGGTCAGAGTTACTACGATAACCCATTCATTTTGTTTTCCTTTCACTAAATCCATTATCTGAACAAATCATTAGGTGACCTTTTTAGTTACAGCAATTCAATAAAACTTACATTAGATGGAGTTTCAGGAACATTAGTCTAATGCGCTTTAAAAGATCACCTTCTCTGAGCAATATAATAAGTTTGTGTGAAAAGCATAAAGCATGTAATATGTAATAAAATCCAGCCTTTAATGAACCATCCAGAAAACTGAGTTGTGTTATAATTCCATGGAAACCCTCCCTTAATTAATGGATGAGAAACCAACAATAACTACTGAATGTTACTTTTGATTATATATTTAGCTTGTTTTTCCTTTCAAAATATATGCTCCTGATTTATACTGCTTGAGAAATTACAGTTTAAATGACCTTGGTTACAAGATTAATATGCTATGAAAAGTCATACTTAAAGCTAATTAAAAAGGGGTCCCTGATTACTAGTTAGTATCAATTGCACTAAGATACGGCTTAATTTTCCAAAGTGGTAGTCGGTCAAGATTGTAAATTTAAAAAACTGTCTTAGATATTCTATGGCTGCTGGTTTTCTTCACCAGATATAAGAAAATACCTTGAGGCCAGGCAGATAAACAGTAAATAAAACACAGCTCCAGCTATCAAGCAGGAAATTTTTATCAGGGAAGATCGCACAGGATCACTAAAATCCATTTTTTCCATTAAGAATATAAAGCATTAATCTGATTCTCTTTGCAACTAAAACAGGAATAATCACTTTTAAAACCAGCTGAAATTCTCTACATCTTGTGCTTCCAGATTGCTGTCAAGAGGAAAACTAGTTTAATTTCTAATTAGTCTAGGGAGGTATGCATGCAGAAAGAGAAACAATAATAACTTTCCACCAGTTCAGCATCAGCAATCAGTCATTTCTCCTGCAGATGTATGCATCACAGGAACATGAGCCAATTTGAGTAAAGGTCAGGACACCTCAAAATATTGAACTAGATAAGTTCCTCTTGCTACTAGGGTTTATTGAGCAGCCTTGCATTCATTCAGTCTGTGTGCATTTCATTTAGCACTACATTTTTTCAAATGCTTTTGAAAGTATTTCTGTCACCCAGTGAACCATCCAGACACCTATAAACTTCTCAGGATCTTCTCCTAGTTGCTCATCCACAGAAAAAAAATTAGTAATTATTTCCTTTTCCCAGTCAGTAGATCTACAACTGATTTGAAATGGATGACAGAAAATATCCACTAAATTAAAGGGTATGTTAGAGAATTGTTTCCTAATTTACAAATTGGGTGCTCCATCACTGGAAGTGCTCAAGGCCAGGCTGGATGGGGCTTTGAGAAACCTGATCTAGTGGGAGGTGTCCCAGATATGGCTGGAGGCTTGGAACCAGGTGACCTTTAATGTTCATTCCAACCCAAACCATTCTATGCTTCTTTGATTCTATGAAAAAAAAAATAGTTTTTAGTTGCAATATTACAGTTAATTACTAGATAGGTGAAATGTAAAGAAACAGTCCAAATATGACAGCTAAATACATGGGTTTTTTTCAAGTTGCACCTTTAATTAGTAGGTTTGTTAAAGCACACAATAAATTTAGGAATACCATGAGGTCATAATGCTTTCAATCACAGATACATATTTTTTTTATTTCTGTGGTGAAGCCAGTCGCATAATCTATGTGTCATCTCCCACAGGCCACTTTCGTATTAGCAAACAGTGCGTTTAGAGAGCAATCTCTTTGATTACCCTATCAATAACTTCACAACACTTATCTGCTAAATTTTTGTGTGACATATTTGTTTGAAATATTAAGAATGAGAAGAATGTGAGTTCTTACGCTTGGGCTTGATAAGCAAATTCAAAATATCACCTAGTTAATTATTTTCTCTCTTATAATAGTCAGTAGATACTAATTAAAATAAAATTTATAAAAAGTATAAGGAATACTCAGTTTTCAGTTAGAGATTTAGTTTATAATCCTTTATTACCCTAAGCACACTTTGATGTATGGCTTCTACCATGCCCTCTCATGTAATTTTTTTCCTTATAGATATAATCTATTTTCTTGTAGGTTTATTTATTATTGTCAGGGGAATTATTGAGACATGTTAAATGATCTGTTAGTTTTCCCTTGCTGTTCTGTGAAATTTAAGAGATTAAAAAATTTGATTGCTAAAGAACTGCTTAAAATATGTTATGGTGCATTTTGACAGAGATCAGCCAGTGATCTATGTTTATTTTTCTTAAGTGAAGAATCACCAATCCACACATGTGATCCAAAAACCATTCACTTCATCATATGTTTTGCATGTTTTTCCCAGATCATAGACAATCCAGCTTAAGATAAATTTGCAATGTCATGTTATCTAAGATATCTCTGCTTTTCATTATTGTCTAAAATATTCATATAATTTCATATCTCCCCTTTTAACTCACTGGAGAATTAACAAATCATGGTCAGAATAACGTGGTTTTGTTTTTTTCTTCCCTGTTGCTAATAATACCAGTTTCAATTAGAAAAATAGTGGTTTCATTTAACTATTTTTAAGTCAACTATTTTTTCTTGCCAGATAAATTCTTCGAGATTATTAATTTGTGCAGGAAAAAATAACGAAGAGTTTTTAATTTTAATTATATTTATCCTCTTTAGTAATGGAGTAGGTCTTAAAAAGTTCACACTGGAAAGTCAGAAAAAAATACAATATTTCAAAAACAAGGTAATAAAATAATGTATCCACTTATAGTTCAATTGTAATAACACTGTAGCTTGACTGAAATAATACAGTATTAATACAGTGTGAATCATCAATAATAACTATCAATTTAGCAACTGATTTTAAAAGCTTCATCTTTTAAAAATATCCTTGAAGGAAAAATCCATATATTTTTTTTCAACTGCAATCAAACTCCCCAGGAATAACCACAATGTTTGTCCAATATGAACACAACCTGCTAAAAATTCCTCAAATACTTTTCCTCAAACCTTATTTTTGTCATTGGAATAAATGGGACACACACGTATTTTTAAGGATACATTGATAATTAAAGTGCTACAAATAGTTCCACATGTTTAACAGAAATGTAAAGGAAAAAGCAATGCTACAATCCTCCAAGACTTTGCAACTGTTGATACAAAATGCAAAAGTGCTTGGCAACTTAAAGGATGAAGCTGTATTTACTAATTTTCTAGCTGGGAGGTCAAATAGGAAAGAATCATCAGCAAAACATATGTGAGCAGTCTGGCTTACCCACTTCTCTAAGTCCCTAAACAGTTGGTGTGGAGAAAACCTACTGAGTCTCTGATGGGGATGAGGAGAAACAAAGTCAGTAATAGTTTTCAAAGATCCCTCATGTAACTATATGAAATAAAAGTCTTCGGGAAAAATCTCAGTGTGGCCTGGCCTTTTACTGGAATGAGGAAAGATTAGGGGTTTTAACAAATGTCATAGCAGCTAACTGTCCAGCGAGGTTGATGTAAATAAATTTATGAAGTCCATCTTAATGAGAGAATAGGCTTTAGAGGGGCTGAGGACATCCTCTTACAAGGACATCAAAGAAAGAGGAAAGATTGGTATAACTGGCAAAGAAAAAAAGAAGCATGGAGAGATGGTTTTGATGGATATATAAGGAGAATACATATAATTTACAACTATGAAGGCAAACAAGGGGAGCTGGGATTTTCTATATATATCAATTTTAAGTTTAGGCACAAGCACGTGGAAGAAACAGGAGGCACCACACTCTGGTGACAGTAATCTGACTGAGCTGGTCAGCGTCACGTCAGTATCAAAGGACAGTACCTCTCTATCTATCAGCATGGGGGGTTACTTCAGGAAAAAAAAAAGAGATCTTAACAAATTCATGAGAAGACATCCACCAAAGATCACTGCAGGCAAGTCCAGACCCCAAATGTTTTGAGCCATCTGTGCTGCATTACACAGTCATAGTGAAGACAAATACAGACAAGTTTTATGCACTGAGACCAATTGCATATCTGAATTATTGGGAAAAAAATCATAGTTGGGGGGATTTGTGGGTTTGGATTTTTGGGTTTTTTTTTTTTTGTTAGGTAGGTTGTTTCTTTTTAAAAATAAACAAGAAAACCCAAAAGACAACAGCAAAGTAGCAATTTCACTTCTGTGACCTCCATTCCAGGCCCTCTGAATAAAGTTATACCACTCACATCAAAAGTGCAACTCCCATTATTTATTTTCCAGCTAAACTCTCAATGAATTCTGTAGCACGCAGCAATGAAAACAATTTTTTGTGTAACACCCCTTTAGATTAGAGAGCCTCCTTTTTTAACTTGCCAAATGCTGTGCTCTTCCTTCTTGCTTCCCTTCTGTCTTTCTCTCTAGGTGTTGCTCTTTACCTTCCTGTCCCGCAGTTTGCTGCCCGTGCATGATTTAATTATGATAATTCCTATGAGTCTGTTCATCTTTTGGACTATTCTAAAACAATAGCTATTGACAACTACTTGTTGTCCAGAGATATTATGAACTTGTGCCAGCCTCATCCCTGGAGTTGCTCAAGGCTGGCCTGGATGGGACTTTGGACAACCTGGTCTAGTGGAAAGTGTCCCTGCCCACGGCAGGAAGATAATACCAGTTTCAATTAGAAAAATAGTGGTCTCCTTTAACTACTTTTAAATCAACTATTTTTTCCTGGCCAGATAAATTCGAGATTATTAATTTGTGCAGGAAACAATAATGAAGAGTTTTTAATTTTTAATTATTTTTTTAAATTTTTAATTAACCAGATGATCTTTAAGGTCCTTGTCAACCCAAACCATTCTATGATTCTATTCATCGGTCCAAGACCCCTGTCATTACCTCATAGTAGATATATATGTCCAGAGATTGCTGATTTAAATCTTCCCTATCTCCTTCTGAGTTTTTCAGAAAACAGAATTATACAAGAAATATCAGAGACGAAACGTTTAGAGAATACTTTTCCCACTTAAAACACACTTCATTGCTTTGCTCTTCAGTTATCCCTATTGAGAACTATGTCTTCTCATATTCACTTGCTCAAATACAAATACCAAAGTTTATAAGACGTCGCAAGAGGACTGGCTATTTTATTATTGATAGCACATAAGTGCTTATATCTTAGCTTAAAGAGGTATTTCTACACATGAGTCTGGTGGCAAAAGCAACCACAAAGCCTTTAATTTATGACTTCAAGAACACTGCATGAACAAGGTGTATCTGAATTAGATTGGATAAGATTCACATAGACTGGCAGGAAACTGTGACGCCAATTATTCCAACCTTGGCCCCAAGTTCAGCTAATTTCAACTTTAGATGGAGTTGCTCAGCCTTTTCCTCCTTATTTCTGAATTATTTCATTATTTCCACAGCTGGAAATGAACAATGTCTGTGGGCAATCCTTCCTTCCTTCCTTTTCCCCTCACTATGATTTGTATGTATTGTTTCTAATCTTTTCACTGTATCTCCCTCAACCCATCTGTTTTCTCTCTGACCTTTCACTAGGTATCTGAAGACAGGGATAAAACTTTTCCTTTACTATTTGTTTTTCAGACTGAACAAACCTGGTTCCCCCAGCCACAAGGACAGCACTCCGAATGCCACGTCACAAGTATCAAACGCAGTAAAAAAATAATTTCCTGCCACCAGTCAGCTATACTTTTGTGTGGAGTTATCTTTCAACAGCAAGGGTCCAAAGTGACTTGTATTCAATTTGTTGCCCACAAGAATTCCCAGGACATTTTAATGGATCTGCTTTTTTTCCAGTTGTTCCCCTGTCTGTACTGTTGTATGGGGTTAACTCCATCCCAGCTTCAGAACTTCACATCCACTTTTGTTGAAATTCCCAAAGCTTTTGTCAGCCCATTCCTGAAACTTGCCAAGACCCCTCTGAAGATTTACCCTGCTCTCCCACGCATTAATTATGGCCCCCAATCTGATGTTATCCATGAGTTCTCTGAGACTGGTTTCTGTCCCATGGTCGAAGTCACTAATGGTCAGTGAAAAACCTCTGAGGGCTGTCACTTGTAATGGCCAACAGCAAGGCTTTAAATCCGTAATTGCTACCCTCTATCCAACATGCTCTTTGTCGCTTGCCTGTTTGCTCATCAGGGAAAGGCTCTGGATTGCTACAATTGTTTTTTTGTTTGTCACTGTGTTGATCTTTCTTGCTTTATATATGGATGGCTTTTTACCTAGGTTATAATTCTGGCCTTTAACTTGAGTTTTAAATCCCTGACAAAAATTTAAACATTTATGTCTATATGAAAGGTAGAAAAAAGATAAAGTTCCATTCAGCTAATTGGCTCCTGAAGATAAATTAGTGAAGAAATATTTCTTTGTGTTTTCCTCTTTCCTACTTCCTAATGCCAATATACTATCCTTAAGAATTTCCAATATTTTCTTTGCAGCTCTTAGCAATGCCTAGTTTACCTGTTTCGTAAGGATTACTTGCTGATTTTTTTCATCAGGTTGTCTCATCTAGAACAGAGCACACATTGCTTGCTTTAACTAAAGACAGCTGTAATACAATACACTTTCTATTTGATCCAGTCTTGTAGCAATCAACACAATCGACCCCTCAGTTGAGTACCTGGTGTAGCAATGCTTCATTTCAGCACATCTGCCCACAAAGGCAAGGGAAAAACAGATCTGAGACAGAGGGAGGAATGGTGTAAATGCGCAAACAAAAAATATGGGATTGGATAAACAAGGTCATCCTAGACCATCAAACATTTTCAGAAAGCTTTACACAAACAGCCAGGTATTAAAAATTTAATTCAAAAGATGCTGCATTACAGAAATAACTTATCCAAAAAGAAAAAGGTTTTCTTTTTCCTTTTGTCCTCCATCCAAAGATATTCAAGGTCCATTTCTTGAATTGTAGCATGAAGGACATTAAATTATCAGTCAGAGCTAACAGCCCATACGCTGAAAGTTTCACTTTGCAGGAATGGATATTACATGAGGTAAGAAATTTCTTTGAATGCTCTTATAGATGCCCATGCAAAACTTCAATGTCCACAAAGGGATTTATAAAGCTGCTGACTGAAAAAAACCACAGAAAATAAAACCTGACAAAGGCTGCTTCTAGTCTGTATCTTATTTGCACTCCCCCACCTTTTCTCTATAGATACCAGCTACACCAACCCACCGTGTTCAGTATTCCATATATGTAAACCAACAGATGGAAAGTCTGATTTATACATTAAATCAAAAAAGAGTATTTTCAACCTAAAATGGGGTGTTGTCTGCTACAAATCTCAGGTTAAGTCACAATTTTCACTGCAGTCAGTGACAAAACCCTTGTCTTCAACAACAGGCTTCCAAGTTAAAGACAGCTCTCCCTCACACAAGGGAGGAACCATACCAATCTTTCATAAACATTTCCTTTTCAGCTTTGAATAGGCATGATAAGATAACCTGATGCAAGTAAAAATGTTAATATTTTGCTCAGAGAAAACAAACCAAACCAAAATACCAAACAGAAACCTTCAATACTTGTTGATTGCCCAAATTTCAGCTCATAAACTCTTGGCAGAGGCAGAACAATGAACTGCTGAATACTGCATGGAATAGAGATGCGCACATGATACTAAAGGAAAACAGTGTTTTGTGAGCTGATCATGTCAGAAAATCTTAGCCAGTCCTTGACACACAATTCTGATCTGAGTTCTTACTTATTAATAGACAGCAATAACTTTTCCTCGAATTTATATTTGTTCACTAAATGACCTGGCAGCAACAGTGAAGTCAGCAATGTGAGTGCACCTGTGGCTGCCTTCTGCCTGCTCCCCCCTTGATCTGATTGGTTAACATTGGACTCTTCTCTGGATCTAGAACCCTAGATCTGCAAGGGTTACTTCTTCAGATGCCACTTCCTACAACGCTGAGACTGAAGATTCTCTACAGGGGTTGCTCACTGGTATTCGTAGTATGTTTCTCTGCCCTCTACGGTTGCATAGTGACGAAAAAAACCATGGTTCTAGGGAAGTTGGAGGAGAAAGTCTCCACATAGTTCACTGAATAAGATGAAGAAGCAGCGTACTTCAGTTTGAAAGCCTGTTATGAGCTGTAGATCTCACTGCTTATCACTTCAATATAAAATTCCAGTACAAAATAAGAGCAGAAAAAGTTTGGTCCTTAGATGTGTGAAAAGAGGATCATCATGGAAAATTTTGGAATTTAAATTTTGCCTCTACAAAACAATTTTAATGCCATTGCAGGAATACTGAATCAAGGACCAGCATCATGAATACATCAGTGTTATGAAGAAGTCAAACGAGAGCCACAGAAAGTGACTTGGGAAGTGGAAAACAGATACTTGGAGGGTGGAATTTCAGGAGTTTATCTTATTAAGGTAGGAAGTGAATCAGCCATTTCATAGTGTTAGTGTAAATATCTCTGACAGTAGTGGTAGGTATTTCAGTCTTGCTGACAAAACCCTGAAAAGTCTCAGTAGCTAAAAGGTGCAATTTTTCTAGCAGCAAAAAGATTAGGTTATAAGGAAAAGGTTGGTCTCGGCTTTTCCTGGAAGTATTGAAGTCAAGTCAATTGTGTTTGTAAAAAGAATATAGAAATTATAGATACTGGATTAAAATAGCCAGCCTGTGTAAATGAAAGCTGGATGACACCTTGGCCAAACATCATATCTGATCTTGAATATACAAGTCTTAAGGGATTTGTGCATTTGTTGCACATCATCTCATTACTTTCCAATTTTCTACAGGATGTCAGCAAACCCTTAGCCCATGGTGGACATATGTGGTTTTGTCTACCCTTAGTTATTACATTCCATGTGGTTTAATTAGATTAAGTGTTATGTAGCTTATGTCTGAACCTTAAAACTCATAAATATCTGATTTTTGGACAAGTATTTAGGCAAGAGACTATCTTCAAACCCCTGTAAGGGTCTGGAATTAGTCTGGAGGTAATATTAGAAAATCCAGAGATAGTCAGAGGCAGTCAGACTCTTGCCTGAAAAAGTGACATTGACATTGACATTGACAGGATGACATTTCAGTTTGAGCCATTAACCAGTCTTGGACAAAAGAAAACCATTAAGAGATCAAAAGCAAAAAAACCTCAATGGGAAATACATAGAACTCTTCAATTTCCATCAGAAACATTTTCGAAACAAAGCGGGGAAATGAAAGGCCAGTCATGTATTGCTACACTGGTAATACTTTTTTTTCCCTAATCTAAGATATGAAACAAAAAACTGTCTTCAATCTGATACTTAATCAACCAAAGTTGGTGATTCTACATTGACATTTGGACTCAATGATGTTAAAGGTCTTTTCCAGCTTTAATGATCCTATGATTCCGTGGAATATACTAGAAGATGTTGTTGTTGTTTGTTTTTTTTTAATTTATTTTTTTTATTTTCCCCTCCTGTATTTCTCAGTCAATTATTATCCCTGAAGGTTTCCCTAAGGCATAATCACATAACTATTTTGTGTATCACACAAGATGTCACCAAGCAGCAGTGTTCGTCAGCGTCTGTCAGACGTGGATTCCTGTTTCTGCAGCTAAACTGCAAGCATGGGATCATCCAGGAACTACTCAATCTGCCCTGGTCCAAATCCAGCTCTTGCCAACTGCCTCCAACAGTGGTGGAAACTATGGAATATTTGTGTTTTCCAGCATTGCACCTTGGCTGGGAAAACTCTAAGGTATTAAGCCACTTCAGCCAAAGAATCATCAAACTGCCTGTTTAGCCAGTTGGATGTAGAAAGAAAGCTCTGTGTGACTTGACAGACAGTAGCTTGCATTGATTTAAGGAGTGAAAGCTAGCAATTAACACTACTAAACATTAGCACGGGGGTGATGAATAATCTGACTGCAGTTCTAAGGGGAATTTCTCCACTTGGAAAAAAAAATATTCACACCAGAATTTGGCAGGACATTAGAGTTAATCACTACTATTCTTCATACAATCTTTAATGATCACAAACAGTCAGGACCTCCAATTTACATCTCATTTACAAGATGGCATCTTTTAGCAGCATGAAGCCTCCTAACACGCTCTCAACTATTAAATGATTAAAGATTTATTCTTGCAGTACCTAGATTTTCTCAATCTAACCTTACTTACATCTGCTGCAATTACAACATGAAGATGCTTAGCCTGTGCTTACAGAAAAACAAGGATGTGTTTACACTTCATGAGTTTTTTCCTTCAAGAGGCTAAAATTGATCCTTACGAGAGAAAACAGCATCCTCTCCTTTCCTTCTAGCAAAATAGGACAAAAACCACTGTGCTAGTCTCTGTCGATGAAGCACTCTCCAAAGAAGCAGATGAACAGACCAGATGTACACAGCTTGTCTGATACCTTGCTGCTTCAATAATTTTCATTGCAGTAAATGTTGCTTAATGCTGGTATAATTTGTTGCTCAAAGGAAGCAATTTTTGTTTCCTTTAATGCCATCATGATGATGCCTGCACTTTTCCTGAAAGACTCAGGATGTCTCCTACCCACAGAGCAGCTTGGAAGTGAATCTGACTTTACAACCCTGAAAGGAAGCAGAAGGCCAGGGACATCCGAGCACGAGGTCACTGTGAAAAGCCATGAAAGCCTGGATAGCTGTAAGCCAGCACAGTTTGTGCTGTGCATCAGCAGACATCAGCAACTGGCAACTGCTGGGGTAGCAGTCCTATATTTACTTGGCACGTGACTCCTTTATATGGACAGCTCAATTTGATTAATGGTCACAAGTGGTTGAAATGCTATTTGAATAAAATGGACTTTGCACTGAAAATAATTTTGTATAGGAGACACACATAGTTTGGAAATGTTGCTTGGAGGGCTATTTTTCTTGAGAAAGAATTTACAATTAAAAGTAAAAATATACATATTAGTTTGTGTATTTATATGCTCCTTGCCCCCAATTTAAGCACTTCTTGACACTACTGAAGTCTTCCATTTCAGTTCATGGCATGAGGATTTTTAAGAAGATTCTAGTCTCAGCAGTTGAGTTATTTGGAGACCAAGTAGGATTACTTTTCTGGTTTGGACAACTTACCTGCCAGGCTTAGGACTTTGTCACTCCATAACATCACTTTGAATTTGCCTGTCACAGCACAAAAGCTGTGTTTGATGCAGACAAAATTGGTAAAACTAACCCCCAAAATGAATTGATCACTCAATATTCTCATGGGACATTTTTCCTAATACCTTTTGCAGACTGATGCATCCCTTATATCCTCTGTCTGTCTTGGTTGGAAGGCCCTTTTTTTTTGACTAAGATTATCCCATCAACATCTATATCTTATAGATATTTACTTAATATGCAAATACATTAAATTTTCTAATATAAATATTTACTAAATTTACTAAACCTGTATCTTATACCTAATTGTAGCTAAGTATAGCTCAGTACAGCAACCTTTCCCTTTCTTCTGTGTTCCTGCAATGTAGCATTGTAGAGGAGGTATAGGGCTGCATGAGAGAGGAAACTCATATTTAATCAAGGGCACCAATTTGTTAAAACTTTCTTTGCCACACATGAGTGCAATAGCTCTCCTTTGATACATTATTTGCACTAATTAGACACTCATCTGTAGTAGGTTCACCCTGGATGGATGTCAGGCACCCACCAAAGCCTCTCTATCACTCTCATCTGTAGCTGGATAGGGGAGAGAAAATATAATGAAGGGCTCATGGGTTTAGAAAAGGACCAGGAGAGATCACTCATAAATACCATCATGGGCAAAACAGGCTAGAATTAGAGATATTAATTGAATTTATTACTAACAAAATCAGAGCAGGATGATGGGAAGTTAAACAAATCTTAAAAACAATTTCCATCCACCCCTCTCTCCTTCCCAGCTCTACCTCCTCACCCAGCAGCACAGGGAGACAGGGAATGGGGGCTATGGTGAGTTCATCACGTTATTTCTCCTGCTGCTCAGAGAGAGAAGTCCTCTCCCTGCTTCAATGTGGGATCTCTCCCGTGGGAGGCAGTGCATCACTGGGTGTGTAAGGATTTGCATGTTCACATTAAGTAGGAAAATTTACCCCAAAATTAGAGATGAAGGGATTGACACTTTCTTTTGTCTTCACTAAAAATTTGACCTGCAAAGCACCGATTTTGCTAAGGTGTGGTCTTGTCAAGGAGTATTTCTGAGCAATATGAAAGTTCCACATATAGAGCCAGGGACTCTATACATTAACAGAATGCAGAACAAATGAAATCTAATAGAATACATTATACTGAAATATCGTATTGCTGCCACGTGAATGAACACAGTCAGACACATGAGCTCACACGGTGCTGTTTGGGTCATTTGAGATCTCTCGTATGAAATATTTTCCCTGCTGTTAACCAGTGTTTACTTTAGTGCTTTCATGCGCACCAGATTAATGACAGGAGAATGATAAATATGAATGTTATTTTAAAAGATTTATCTCTTCAACATATAAGAGCCATGAACTTCAAAGTTAATACAAGCTTGTTAATCTGTCACACACAGGCTTGCACTTTCCTCATTTGCAGAAGAAGAGCACTGTCTCATATTAAGAGATGGGATTTGTCTAGCTTTCTTAAAGTGTTGGGAGAATATTTCCGTTATATAAACAGCATTTTCTATACAAGTAGTGGTCATTCTTTGGTTCATTTCCCAGAGAAGATATCCCCTGTAGCTCCCTGATACGCTTAATAGGTGATTTTTGAAGCACACCGCCCTCTTTCATCATGCACTAACCTTCAATAAATCAGAATAATTTACAATGCAAGTTCTGCTCTTAGAAATCTGCTGCCATAACAGAAAGTTCCAATGTGATGGGGCAAAATTCTGTTAACTGCAGTGCAACAATGTGAATCGCCAAATTTGAAATGAATGAGCCTTGTAATGCCTCAGGCATAACATTTTAGTGGCTGAAGAATTTGACACTACATGCATTTTGAGTTCCTGTAATCCCATAGTTATCCTGACAGCAGAGAATCTCTGCTCAATAACAGTAACTACACGGAGGAAATTATTAAAATACACTGCACATATACAGGAAAAAAACACAACCTCATGGCTGGAGCTCTGTATTACATACCTGTAACACGGAATCAGCTTTTAGGTGAACCTATTGTTCTATATCTCCCACTAAGATCCTCAACAGCTTTCATATTTAAATATCTCAGCCCTTTGAGAAAAGAGCAGGACTTCATAAGATTTGGTTTTCTTTCAGACACGCGAATTCCTGAGAGGAACAGGTACACTGAAGACATTGGTGTTGGAGCTAGCATAAATGAAAGCCCCATAAGGCAAATAAATTCCACAAAGAACAGAAATTGTTTTGTCTATAGGACAACTGAGTTGTTTCCATCAGTTCTGAAACCTACACAAAGATCATCTCTTGTCTGTTACTCCACGAAATTAATTTAGCCCACAGTTTCTCTAGGCAATACCATTCCACTGATGTTAAATTTGTTTTTAAGAACAAAACAGAATTGTACCACCTTAAAAGATGCCCAAAGCACAGTTAAAATTATTAACGTTTTTGCCTTCAGAACAAGTGCGGAGTAACAGAAACACTTTTATACCATATGTGGTGTTTGGATTTGGAGTGTAATACCCAAATCCTACCTAAAGTCGAGGAAGTGTCTGAAGTACCTAAGGCAGCTGTACCAAGCTACAGCCAGAGAAGAAAATCATTCACAATCAAAGGAGGATTCAGCCCATCTATTCTTTCTGCTGATCTCAGAGGGAGTCTAGAGTAACTTCATGCCCATAGGAGATATCAGTTTTTGCAGCTACTGGTGTTTTCATCTTCAGAAAAACCTCTTGGCTCTTAGTATTAAAGTTGGGCAGATGTGAACTTCAAAGGTGCAAAACTGAGATTATCTGACAATAGCAACATCTAGAACTGGTGAGAAGTTTCCCTTAGATTACATATAGGTGAATTAGGTAAGGGGGAAGAAAGAGCGACTCCCGTCAAGTTGCATAACTGTCTCTTTTCCATTCTTAATAAAAATGTTCTTTAACATATGGTTTTGAAAGACCTAAAGCAAAGCATATGGACAGCATAAGCCCATTTACATTTATTTTAGCTTTCAGCACTATGCTAAAAACACTCTTATTTTGCCTAACAGTATGTTAATAGGGAGACCTAAATGTAATTATTTATTTCCACAAATAAAATTAATCCTCTATATTTTGTTTCTGCTTTTTCCTAAACGAAGCTTGGCTGAGTACACTGTGCTAATACTGAAAACGAGGGCTCTCTGCACTGTGGAACATCTCCCATGGTGTAATAGGAATTTACTTCCTGTTTTGTTGTGCTTCATCACCCACAGTTGGAAGATATCACCTATGTAAAAAATTGTGAAAATATCAGATACAGTGTAATTAATGCACAAGACAAGAATTCCAGCACCATTTTCACACAGGATAAAATACCAGAACTAATGAAAAAAAAATCTAGCAACTCCAGGCAAAAAGGGAGCAATGGCATAGAAGGAATTGCCCCTACTCACCTGTCAGAGAATGGGAACTCTGCATGGTGGCTGATGTTGGATGGATTACATGAGGAATGAGAAGAAAAGGCTACTCAAATAACATCCAGATAAACAAACAAATAAAGGAATACTACCAAAGACATAGCAACAGAAACATTTATCTTGAAAGTATGTACATAGAGAAATGCCAGTAGAAAGTTAGATCACTGGGCTCTGATCCAAGATCGTTTTATTGTTAAAGCTGAGCCTCCTGTTTTTATTCATGAAGAAAAGTGATGGATACTGGTTCACTTATATATTCTTGATGGATTTTGCCTGATGATTTACCTGCACAGATGGATCTCAGAAGTGTATAAACTGCTTCTCTTCTGAGCAATACACCAGGAAGCCAACTTTGTCTGAGGTTCTCTTTCAGTACTGAAGCCTCAATTGTATCTCATCAGCAGCTGCTTTGCCCCCACATACTGTTAATAGTGTAATAAATAAGGACTGGTTCATAACGGCTACTTCATAGAACCATTATGAATCAACTCAGTGGAGGTGATTCTCCTCCTCTACTCCGCTCCTGTGACACCTCACCTGGAGCTGCTGCATCCAGTGATGGGGTCCCAACATAAGAAGGACATAGATCTGTTGGAGAAAGTTTGGAGCAGGGCATGAAGATGCTCAGAGGGCTGGGGCACCTCTGCGATGGAGACAAACAGAGAGAGTTGGGATTTTTCAGCCTGGAGAAGGGAAGGCTCCAGGGAGACCATAAAGTAACTTCTGGTACCTAAGGGGGCTAAAAGAGGGCTGGAGAGGGACTTTTGACAAGGGTGTGTAGTGACAGGAAAAGAGAGAATGTCTGTAAACTTAGAGAGTAGATTTAGACTTGATACAAGGAAGAAATTCTTCACTGTGAGCGTGGTGAGGCACTGGCACAGATTGCCCAGAGAAGCTGTGGCTCCCCCATCCCTGGAAGTGTTCAAGGCCAGGTTGGATGGAGCTTAGAGCAACCTGGTCTAGTTGAAGGTGTCCCTGCCCATGGCAAGGGGCTTGAAACTAAACAATCTTCTAATCCAAACCATTCTATGTTTCTAAGTATAATTATTTGGAAAAAATACAATTCTAAAAAATATTGGACATTTAACCAGCGTTAACAAATTTCAAATGGCATGTTTTTGAACTGAGTCACTTATTTTTCAACTGTTCACAAAATTAGTTATATTTCCAATGCCTGAAGAGATTCCTCCAAGCTACTTTGTAGCCAGGTCCCAACACTAACCATGCAATTTCAGTTATTCAATTAGAATAAATGCTTAGGATACAAATGAATAAATCGCAGCAAAAGACCCAGACCATTTGAGTCTCTGGAAATTCTTGATGCACATAGCGAGTGTTTGGTCAGGCTCCAGAACAATTAACATCACAACTCCCAAATCAGCATAGAAATTTCTCAGAATGAAATATACAGATGGCAATATTGGTGTCAGCATCTTTTTTCACCTGCTGACTCTTTTTAGCTTTACTATTTTTTATATATAATCTTCCTTAAGTCGCATATTAGGAAACCAGTGAAGTAGGTACATTTTCACCTTAAATTCCCTTTTTCCTCAAAACCCCTGCACTGCACACAAAGAACATCACAGGTGACTTACTAGCCATCCCAGTGTCAGCAGTAAGGAGAGCTGGATGACTTTTATGGTCCTGACCACGGCACATCTCTTACCCAGGTGCCTATCACCACTGTTTTCAGTGTAGAAAATTGTTGTTCATCTGATGATTTTTCTAAGAGTGTTCTTTGATCTTGAAAGAGAGGCAAAGCTGATGAGCATTGATCCTAGATGCTGCACCTGATTATTAACAATTTTATTCAAATTCCATAGTTTATAGAGGTTACACTTACTAGGAATACCAGTCCCCACTCACCCTATTCCTCCCCACCATGCCTCTCAGGGGAGTTCAATCAGAGTAATGTCGTACCAAAGGGCAACAGTAAGCAAATTCAAAGAGCATACACTGATTTTGCTTGCTGAAATGATGTAATGGTTTGAGCTGCAGGAGTGTTTTATGGCAAAAACTATTGTATTTCACTCATATCTGCTAAATCCTTACAACTGTGAGGCAAGCTGTTAACACTCCAGCATCCTTCATCTTAAGCCAAGACACAGACATCAGTTTGAGGACTATCACAGTTTAACACTGGTCATTTGTAAATGTATGAATATTTACAGATATTTCAGTATCAACTTCTGCACTAATTTGGGAAAAAATATACAGAGTTCCGTGGTGGGTTTTATTCCTAGGACAGGATTGGATTTCACGAGTGTTTTACAACTATGATTTTACCTGACAAGATAGCTAGATGGTGCTAAAACATACTTGTTGCAATACAGTTTTACTGCTGGTTACGTGTTTTGAAATACGGCGTTTTATCTCTGTGATTGCCTATAGCTACAATATTTATGTACACTTTCCTCCAGCAACTTCCTGAAAAAGTTCCTAGTGACTCTGGAAAACATTTTTATTTTTACACTAAAAATGAGATATTTGAGATAGAGAAGTAAAGGGACTATGATCAATCAAGAGATTTCTTGAGTCACAGATGAGTATGTTAGCCACAGGACTCTCTGTCCTATACAGAATTTGCCCACCACTGAAACGCAACTTCTTCTGGCACAAAATCTGTCAGTTTAACTGCAAACCATGTTAAATAGAAATTTACATCTGAGTAAAACGGAAATTCAGGAACTAAATTGATTGCATGCTGTAACAATCTAGGCATCTGAAATATATATTAACCAATTTATGAGAATTTTTTGAATAATAAATATATTAAAATAAAAAATAATAACCATAAATAAAAAATGTAACAAAAAAGCTGGCCTTTTGTAATCTTGTATTTGTTTAAGGGAGAAATGGAGAATGAGTTTGTAAAGAAACCCAGATTAATTACAGACAACACTGTCTTTTCAATGTTAATCTTTTCTTGTAGTAATTTTACAAAGGAAGCAAATGAGCTTAATTTTTTTTACATTACAGGCTTTCATGGGGAAGACTGCTTACAATGTAAATTAAATAATTAACCTGAAAGTATAAATGTTTGAAACAATCAAATAAATATATTTACGTTCACTGCATTCATGTTTGTCAGAAATATTCTTTGCTAAACACATAGTAATCTGTTCCTCATGGCCAGTAAATTAGGTCAGTCTCATTACTTACATCACCTTCAACTGCAAAACACATCTACATTAATGCTTTAGGCCCATTTTCTGTCTCTAGTATTTTCAAATGTCTTTTGTTGTGAACAGGAACATTTAAAAAATGGTATTTAAGCAAACCTGGATTACTTTGAGAGCATCTTGAATAAGTGAACAAATGTTCCAAAGCTCATATAGGGTGTACAGCATTGAAAAGCAGCTCACGTGACTTGCTCTGAGCAGAGACCTTCTCCATATGTGATTCCCACCTGTGGCTGTTTGGAGTCGTGACAGATTGTCTGGAAATTCATGAATGTGCATGTTCCACACAACTGTTTTCTACAGCCCTACCCATTTTAGGTAAGGTTTGGAGGTGTGAGATGTAAGTGAAGCTTGTTTCTCCTAAGTAACTTACTGAGCTGCTCAGTGAAGAGGCCCACACAGTGATCCCTGTTGGAAATCACTCTCTGCAAGCTGCACAGAGCTGTCATTTTGAGCAAGGACTTCTTTATCTGGTTGTACTATTTGTTTTTTCAGTAATAGACAAAATTTTATTTGCCAGATAAGTGAGGAAATGCCCCAAAGTCTGCAATACTACTTTGCCTGAACCTTAATTATTGAAAGAAATACCTATTTTCAGAAAGAACGTGTTTATACTGAGCTGATTTCTGTGCCAATCTACCAAGGTGGGGCTGGAGCAGTTGGCTTGTGGAAGACTAGCTAAGGAATTTTACATCTTGCCCTTATTCACATAGGCAGTTTGGTTGGTATATACCCAACTCTGGGGCAGAACCCCTTCCAGAGATAGATCCTTCTCCCTGTATTTTGTTTTCATTCTTTTACTTGTCCAAAGTGCAGAGTTTGTGCACTTTATCACAACAACTCTCTTGAATCTGCTCTTGCTCTTCTTTGTGGTTCTGAGGATTTGCAAGGTTTCTTGTACGTCTCATTCACTGTAAGCACTAGGGTGACCAGTGACCTGGACCACTTCCTCAGAGCCAACACAGATGCAGGAAGGGAGAAAAGCACACAACACAGCAAACTACTGAGGGAGGACTTGCTGTTGCTCTCTCCTAATAAGATGTGAATTTCTCTTTGTTATTTATCTCGCTCTTCACACAAGAGTCCTTCATCTGTGAATATGAAAGAGTTTACAACCAACAGAGAAGGGGACACAATTTCTACACCACCTAGTGAAGAATTTTCTCTTTGGTAGTGGATAATAACAGATGTTTTAGGGTAAAATGCCAGAGTGGAAATCATGAAAGCTTTCCTGTTAGGAAGCGCCTGTGTTATGTTTCAGACATCTTTGTTTTGTTTGTTTGTGGGTTTGTTGTTGTCGTTGTAGTTTTTCTTGTTTTAAAGTTCTTGTTTCACTGTCCCATTAAAAAAAAAAAATGTCCAAATCTTTAAAGTGACCTGTTAAACTCTTCAGGTCTCTGGACATTTTCCTACAGCTGGGTAAAGGCACGGCTTCCCAAGTTCACCCATGCTCCTTGCCAGAGATGTATGAACCAGATCCAAGCCAGAGACCTTTCAAACATGCATAATGACCTTGCTGTCTCAGCAGGGCCCATTAGCATTGGTACAGCCTGGCTGCTGGACCAGAATGGCCTTGTGCCTGGCCAGGCTGGATGATGGACAAGCAGAGTGCCTCAATTTGTCCAAAACAACAGGTAAAGTTCTATCTACTTTCCCCTACAGAGCAGACATTTTCTTTCATGGGTGCTGAGAAATGCCACCTTCAGGGCAGAAAGCAAGGCTAGCTAATAAAACACAGGGAATTTTTCAGTGAGGGTATCCACTCGATGATCTGAATTTTGAACAGAAGAGCCTGGAAACACAGATGAGGATTTCTCCTTTCAGTGCCTGCAGAGATTTGGGCTCCAGGCTATGGATTTGAGAAGGCAATTTCCACAGGTGATGAAATGCTCTCCTTGTCAAAACAAGACTTTTTTTTCCACAGATGATTAACTAGTAATTTGGCTAGCAGATGCTGAGTGATAGGATCTCACAAACCAGCAAATCCTGCCTTCCTCGCAGTCCGCACCTGTTTTTACTATCACCATGATGAGTGCTGAACCTGAATGTGATTAAATTTAAATGCCTCCCTCAGGTGGTTAGGAAAAAAAAAATAAAAATAGCAAAACAACAATATTTTGGAGTAGTAATGCTCTGGCTTAGAAAGAAGCAAATTGAGCTGTAGGAAAACAGCATCTTGGCTTTTTAAAAGTTCATTAGCTCCTGCTGTTTATACCCTACCTGAAGCCACATCACCCTGGTTTTCTGACATCTCAGCTGGTGATGTTTTAAAAGATTATGATATTGGATGGATTATAAACTGCAATTCTTGTGCTTTCATATGAGTTTGCCCCTAGCAAGAAAGAAAGGACATAAGCCCTGTTGCCCTTTAGAAAATGAGCAGCAAATATGATCCTGTTTTCCAAACATTTACATAGCTATCAAGTTGTTTTCCTATTAAGGATTTGTTTTGAAAAGAATCCAAGTCAGATTTTGGGGTTTTTTTTCTGTAGACATTAACATTTTATTCCAAATTATGAATTGCAATAGCACAAAAAAATGCCTGTTATTCAGTAACATACAAATTTTATGTCATCTTCATGGCTTTCTCCACACCAGTTGCTGAAAAGCATATGGACTTGGAAGACAACTTAGCTCCCAAATCCTAGCAGCATGCTCAGCAGAAGTATCTCAGTTCCTTTATCTGTTCCTAACATGGTATAATTTATTACTGAAGTACCTTCAATGCATTTTATATTTATTATAAACAATTAAATACGTGGATGCCATGTTCCATTCTGGATCTTTTTTTATTTACTTGGAAAGTTTGTGTCTATGAAATGTAAAGGATTGGGAGGTTAACAAAAGTTTGAGTGAAAGAGCTCAAAAATACACGATTTTTTTTCTTCCTAAGCAAATCCAACAAGTCTGTTATCCTCTGTTCTTCTGATTTCATTATAGAGCTATCAGACAAGTTACAGTGGTATTAGATAAGAGTAACCAAGTGGTGAATTAGGTCCTGTTCATTTCATTACAGCAGCATAAAGTGGATGCAGTGTACATATGGGCTTCGGATAACATGATCACTGAAAGAAAGAAAGTACACATTCTAGTGGTTTAAAAATGCCTAACTAGAGAAAACAGTGCCAAATTTATTTCCCATTGATTTCCCATTTAAAAATAAAGTTTGCCGTCAAAGCTCACTGTGATTTATATCATGGTATTTTCAGATGATGCTGTACTGCACTAGGTTAGGACACACCATGAAAACTTGCTTCCATTGGAATAATTTGCTCAGCTTTCAGGCCGGCTCGGTGCTGGACTCGTGTTTGTGTGCAAATTCACTTGTCCGTTCCAATTTGTCCATATGTGCAGATGAATTCTTCTCCAGCTTTGTCAGGAATTACTCCTAAACTTGTAGGACAGAAACTGGTGAAATCCTGCTTGTCAAATCTCAGGCCATTTCCTCAGTGTCCCCCATCCCTCCTTCCTGCTTGCTGCTTTTTTGTTCCTGTGGATTTCAATGTATCTCCTATAATTCCATCACCATGCCAGAAGCTTACAAGCTTCACCTCCTGACTTTGCATTCTTAATCGCTAGCTTCTCCTTTAGAGTTCAAGGGATTTTTCTCCTATCCTCTACCGTATTTTGTGAATTTGACTACATTTTGTGTTTTCACAATTCTCATTAGTATTTTTATGCCAAGGTCTTGCTGATTTACTTTCTGAATATTCCTGTCTGGAGGAAAATGTATGAACTCCATGAGGCGAGTGTCTGCCTTTTCTTCACCTGAAATTTCTTCAAACACTATGACGCTTCTGTGACTAGAAGCACAAGAGAAGGTCAAGAGAAACAAGGGTGGCTAACAACAAGAGTAGAGCTCTTTATGAGAAGTTATTTGACTGGAGACTGGCAGATAAGTAAAAGCTTTTCATAGTGAAAACATGATTAATATTGTTATAGTATCATTTTTATAGATCTCTATCTAAATATTTGTAAAATTGTCAGTAAACAAATTGTCTGATAGAAATGAATAAGCGAATAACTGAGTTGCTTGGAAATTTTACATCAATGAAAAATGCAATTTCTATACACCAACAGTTTTCCATCAAAAAAAAAGCCTGTGAAACTGGCATTTTTAATGAGGAAAAAATCTAAAGCTCTGCTTATTAAGCCAACTGAAATATTTTTGAATTGGTAAGTAGATAGACTAAGTAGATACCTACCAGTAGCATGGTCTACTGATCTGAAACTCAAGATGAGGTAATCAGTAGAGTAAAGATAATGTTTTTTCTAATGCATAAAAAGGTGAAGAGTAGAGAGGGGAAAGTGTATTATATCTTTAAATTATTTGCTTGGCTAAATTGTCTGAAGAAGGCACAACAACTAGTTCTGTACTTTCATGCTTCTTTGTCCTCTTTCTACACCAGCTACAGAAATCCAGAAAAAAGCACTGTAACCTGCAGAGAACATCACACCCAGAAATTTTTGCCTAGGCTTTTCTACACCTATAACTATCATGCATTTCACATACTTTCTTAAAATGTCACTTTGAAGCATGGAACAAAGTGGAAAATACTTCATGAGATAGTTAAGAGAACGTTTCAAATCCATCGTGGACAGACTCAGGTTCTTTCTGCTGCTGTCCCAAGTCAGCTGGGTAGCAGCCACATCTAGAAACAATGCCTGCAACAGTGTGATGCTTGAACTAATTAACTTTCTTTGCAAAATAAATTGTCCAAACAGTTTTCCACTAAGATATCTATACTGTATTTATGTGGCTGAACTGGATTTATCTGCAGGGGAAAACTGGCTATTGTGTAAGCACTGGTTAAACTAAGCATGTATTCCTCTGTCTTAAACCAATAATTTCTGGTGAGAGAAGCCTGAAAACAAAGAGGTTTTTCCATGGGGACAGTGGTATCTATACTTTCCAGAAATTTTATACATAGACCCCTGGGAGAACCCTTCTGACTGTTATTTCCATCCAGCACAAAACATCAACTGTGCCCATACCACCACCAAGCCTGGCTACCCAGCACACGGGGCTAGGAAGCACACGCAAAAGCATGATATATGCTGTGCCTGTCCTTGGAGATCCCACCAGGTATGAAATAGCACAGCTGTTAGTGCCTGGCAGATATATAAAGCCTTCTTCACCCCTGCTCTAATGTTTCTTAAAGATTCTTTATTACCTCCTGGTTCAAGGTTATTGTTAATTGCCATGCAATTAGCACAATAGCTTCTGGTTAGGTTGAAATGCAGGCAGAAAAAGATCACATCTGCTTGAAGTTGCTGTGCACAGTCATACCTGGGAGGAAAGGAAGCTGTCCTGTGGTCAACACCATCCATGTTTTCTCCCATCAGCATACAACTCCAGCATGCCACGGAAGACATGTAACTTTCCATAAAAATATTGAATCCTAGAGCAGTTTGGCTTGGAAGGGACATTAAACATCATCTCATTCCAACCCACCTGCTATGGGCAGGGATGTTATCCAGTAGATCAGGTTGGTACTTCAAAACTCTATCCAGCCTGTCCTTGAACACTTCCAGGGATGGGGCATCCACAGCTTCTCTGGGCAACCTGTGCCAGAGCCCCACCACACTTACAGTGAAGAATTTCTTTCTAACATCCAATCTAAACTTACCCTCTTTCAGTTTAAACATTCCCCTTTGCCTTTCACTATTTGCCTTTGACAAAAAGTTACTCTCTTTTTTACAAGCCCTCTTTCACTCTTTCTCTTTCAGCCTACACTTCATCCTCCATTTCTTTACCAAACAGAATTCTCCCTGCGGCAGATGGTAATGAGTAGTGTCTAATGAGTTGCATGGTAATTATCAGGAGAGGAGGTGAGAGAGGCTTGTCATGTCCAGAGGCCACAGCTGCAAAATATTCTTCTATCAAGTGAACACAGAGACGTGGGAGGGGAAAGTGTCTTCCTTTACACCACATTTGGTAATCTTTGAGCAATAGAAGACTAAAACCTTGTTGACAGCTCAGCAACCTGCTCTTGTCTTAGCATTTTGTTTCAGTAAACCAGTTATTTACCATGTTTGTACTGACAGATCAGTTGTTTTGGTTTTTTTCTTGATAATAAATACACAAAATAACACTGCCTCATCAATCTGGCTAAGTCTCCTCATTCTACTTTCTGCTCCACAATGACCTTTTCATGCTGACTGAATAATGTGTCCCTTACATGATTTGTAACAGATATAGATTGCTTACCTTCCCTTTCGGCTTGATGACATACTGATTAATAGCACCATGAGAACTAGCTCCTTGTGATCAATTAATCATCTGTCATAATTGTTCAGTAGCTAAATAATTATTAATTTTGGGTGCTTGTGATAGTGAAGGTTGACAATGTTAGAAAAGAGAACATGTTCCCTTTGCTTCACTGGGGACCTGAGTCTAAAAACCTCATAGAAATAGATATGTCAAGGCATTTATACTTCTGTACTTTGGATTGTAATAACTCCTTTCAGGAAATATATCAAGGTATTCACCAAATGTCAGTTGCTGAGGGAACTTGATAATGGAAAAGCAATGCCTTTTTTGGGCACATATTAAACGTTTGAAGGCTGGGCCAGACAATCCCAGCTCTGTTCATGAATAGTAGGATTCATGAGTAAAATTATTCATCTTCACTCACTATTTAATGACATATGTGCAGAGAATTAAGCAGATTTATTACCTCCTGATAGTTATCAGTGAATGTAGATAAGTATTTGAAAACCTAACTCCTCAGAGGTAACAAAGGTGAAGTAGGCCTTCACAGAGCCCCCTACTTCAACACTAAGATTTTGTCATACAGGGGATTTCACCTGACAACATGGAGGACTCAGTGACTCTCTCTTTTTCCCTCTAGATCTATAGTTTGGGTTGTCACTGGAGAGAATGTAAGTGGGTTCATAATGGAGGAGAATTCTGCTCCGGCATCATTATAAACCTAAGTGTTCAGAAGACAATCATGCAACACAGTATTAATTAGTGGAGAAGCATGACATGGGAAACTGACTTTACCACATTTTGTTAACTCTTAAAATCCAGACCTATATAAAAGTGTGTAGTACTAAGTAGATATAATGGTATCTGAACGCTACACCTGAAAGGCTAAACCCCCCTAAATTATTTCTATATAGAGAGATTTCACCTAAAGGTTTCCTTCAGAACTTGAAAAAGCCAAGACTACTTCTTTGTTCTTCTGATTCACTTTAAAAACCTCAAACAAACCTAAACACAAAACAAAATCATCTAATAGGAAAAAACCTTTACACTGTGCATTCTTCCCTTCTTGTTTGAACACATATCCCAAGCACAGGGTTTTCAAGCAGAGACATGTAGGGATTCCAAATAAGTAAGCATTGTGGTGATGCAGATTCTGAAGATGGTATTCTTAGTCCTGACTATTCTTAGTCCCAATGCTATTCCAAAGGATTTATAATCCTTTGAACGTTATGCATTATAACATTACTGGAGAAAAAAAAAACTGTGATGAAATTTGTGTATTTTGGGTTTGGTTTGGGCATTGATATTGGACTAAAGAGTGTTGAGAATACAGCGGGTAAACAACCTTTCTTGGTCTTGTTTCTTCCAGTTAATGGAAGTTCTAAAAAAATCTGAAAAATATACACAAAGGCACAATAGAAGAGAGGTAAAGCAAACATTCATGAATTCTGTCCTGAAATTTTGGATAGAAAACAAAACATTTTTGCACACATATAGCAATATTTCCTTGCTTTTCTAAATTTTCAAGATTAATTTTCAGTGCTGAAATTTCAAGGATTTAGTTATCCTAAAGATAACTAACTCTTTTTATCTTCCTGCATTTTTACAGTTTTTCATATGAAAACTCAGAGGTCTGTGGTGATATTTCAGATGAAATTGTAATGGCATAGTTGCATGAGCAATAATCGTGATAAAAAAAATCAAATTATAGAGCTCTTTGCATCGCCTATCCAGTTCAGTAAGAATCAAATTATACAAAACAGGTGCAGTGGTTTCCATTCCCTTGAATGAGAACCTTTGGCTCTCAAGAGTCTGGAAAAGCAGCATTAACAAATGTTGCCAGAGAACAAATTATTTCTGTTCTCACAATCTAATAGATTATTACTACTATTATTATTATTTAAATACAAATATATAGTATGACTTCTATATTATTTCCTTAGTAAATGATATAAGTAGGAAAATAGCTTCTTTATGAAAAATGAGTAACACTGTTGTTAAACTATCCTCTGAAATGATAACAGTAATTTTTTTTTATTTAATAATAACATTTGAATGTAAAGCAACATGGAAGCCAAATATTTACATTATATGGTGTTTCCTCTTGAATAAATGACTGTTCTTAAAGACCAGCATGAGGATTACATGTATGCAGACTAAAGGCTTTTCCAAAAATAATTCAGCATGATTAGTAGTCTTTGACCAAAGAAGTTAATGAGATGCTTTTCTAAAATGTTAAGTCCCACAAACTGTGGGTCTAGCTATCTGAGATTTTCTTTTCTGTATATTTTTTTTCTGATAGCTGACACTTCTATTACTACACGCTACTACAGAATGGATTCCCTTGGAAAATATGAAACTGAAATCAAAATCATATCTTAAATTCCTCTTCATTTTCAGCAATCTCCAGATTCATTAAAGTTTAGACCAGCCTCTGAATTTTATACATCAACTTCTTCCTTTTTCCTCTGAATTTTTTTTTTTTTAATTTTCTCCCAGTTGTTTTCACCTATAAATTTACAGGCAGATATTGGTAGGTTGAGGTGAAACTATGCAAATGAATTAGTAAATTAGACTACATTTGCTGAGACTAGATAAGCTGTCAAAATGAAATTCTCCTACTGGTCTGCAGAATTTACAGAAGCAAGAAAAAAAGAGGGGGGGAAGAAATAAATTTTTTTTACAGAGAGTTTATATGCAATCTTAAATGGTGGGTTGTAAATCATGCTAACCCTCTTTATCTTCAAAATTCACTTCATCTTTATTAAAAAGTAAACCAAAGCCAGCCTCAGATCCTGAGGATTTTAGGGGTTTTGGACCTTGCAGAGCATTGTATCTCTTAGACTTGTGCTTGTTAGCAAGATTTTCCATATCTGATCTGACCTTTAACTCAGGTAACTTGGAAGAATTCATGGGGAGGGAAGGAAGATATTTAGAATAGTTGCAAGATTAATTTAATCTACCCTTGTAGATGCAGAGGTATCTTAAATGCCACTTAATAGGATAGAGTGAAAGTTGAATTGTACCCTGAAAATGCTCCCTTTTGACCACTTTACTTCAAACATAAATATATCTGTTAGGTGATTTGACTTCACTTCACTACCATGTCATTCTCTCCCAACACTCATAAGAACAGCTAACTGTTTAGAAGAATTCAGAAGTGTGGTTAACTAAATGAAGTGTCTGTAAATGTTTCATTCAAGTGGTTTCAGTTCATGTCCTTTTTCTCTGCTAGTTGTGATTCTATGGACGAGATCATGATGCCAGATAAATTTCCCTCTTAAACTGTTTTTCAATATATATTAATAACTGATTATCATAATTGATACTAACTGTAATTTACATAGATTTTTTTTACAGGGCAAATTTTCCTGGGAAATATCTTCAGGTCACCTTTTCTTACCAAACTTCTCTTCAGCAACCTAGTGCTGGTGGTATTCAGAGGTGCTGAAGTATGGGAATAACAAGGTTTACTTAATCTAAACCATAGCAGTTTAATACTGAATTAGTTTCTTGTATTTGCCATAATGGACCATCAATTACATAAAAGGAATTTTGAAACTCCTACCTTACTTCTGGCAGCTAATTTTTATAAGTTTGTGGGTAATTCAGACATTTCTATAGCCTAGTCTTTGTAAACTGTTGGGATTTCACTTCAAGGTAGAATTATGCTATGCTGCCCATGCCCATCCTTTTAAACTTTTTCAGATAGTTGACGCAGTTGATTATTTGTTTGTTAGTTTATTTATTTATTATATTTTAGGATTTTTTCAGACTTTCTTGTTTGTACAATTTACTCTTCTCTATGAATGCTTATATTTCAACATTACCATAGTATCTGATGGTCACCATTCTTAATATGTATTTTGGTAGCTACTCCTGTGGCAACAGAGAAAAAGCAAATCTTTCTCAAGGTCGGAACTCAAATCACATTATGCCTGCAGGGTGAGGTTTACAGCGAGAGGTAATATCTTTTAGTAGGCTAATAGATACATAGGGAAGAGACAAAACAGAACTTGGATATTCAAATCATTCCTCAGAGAACTGTGGCTGTCACAACACCCCGTTCCCCTCGAAAAAAAATTCACAGTTGCTCAGCAAAATGTATTATGCAGATGTGTACATTAAGTTTCCCGTACAGTCAGGGCAGAACTCGCAGAGTTAATTCTCTTGGGAAGACTTGTTCCCATTGTTATTTACAGAGCTTGAGTTTTCTGCAGATCTTCTTGCCAATAAAAACATTTTCGTCTGAAAGCAAGCATAATGACAGTAAACAAGGTTGGAAAGTACATTTTAAAAAGGGCTTAAACTTCTATTTATCCAGCATTAATAAATGCCCAGGTGTTTTGAATCCCCTTTGCATTGCTAAATCAGTGCAGCAAATGACAGAGGACAAGAGGGAAAGATAAAAGACATTTCTACAGAAGTAAAAGAGTACACAAGACCTAATTGTCTCTCAACAGGAATAAGTGGGCATGACTTAATACCTACATTCTGTATTGTTACAGTTTTACAACACTATCTGGACTAATTCCACATTTTACCCTTTCTTGAGTCATATTTAAAGCATTTCTGGAAATGGGATGTAGCAAGTAAGAAGTCCTACTTAAGATCTTCATGGATAAAGCGACAACTCCAGACACAAGAACAGTCTTAGGCATCTGTTTGGAGCTCGAGTGGGTTGTATCCACTTATGTTTAAATCTACAGTCCTAAGCCCTTTGAACAGGTTTTGCCCAACCCCAGAGACCTCGATGTTTCACAGACCCACAGTCACCTGGTCTTTCAACACATGCAAAACATCATGCTTTTTACAGGACTGACTTTGACACTCCTTTTGCATAAGTGTTGTGATTGATTATGAAAAATGTGATGGATTATGTTTAAAAAAAAAAAGAGGCATCACAAAATGTCATATTATCAAAGTCTGAGGACGCATAAAAGTATAAAATACTATTTCAGAGCTAAAGCTAACGGGTTTGTTTTCTTGGGTTTGGTTTTGGTACTTTGGTGTTTTTTTGAGACATTACAGTTATATCTCTTAATTAATTTAGAATACCAGTGTTTTGATTTTGTTCAAAGAATTTAAAAGTAAAACAGGTCTTATTGGTTGATAACAGAATGACTGTGTGTTAAAACCTCCATGTAAATGATCTCATTTGTGCTGGTATTATTGTCTAACACCAGTATTCAATATTTTGTACTACTGATATACTGAGATACTTCTGACAGTCTGCGTTATCTGAAGGAAAAACTACACAATAAACTTTCAAACTTTGTCATATAAATGGTGTATAATAAGAGTGGGCTGTGCTATCACCCTCAGTTTGTTTAGCTCTGTTATTGCCTCCTCAAGTTAGTCAGCCAGAAGTCAATGTTAACATTTCAGAAGTAATGAATGAACTGGTGACAGTATGTGGAAGTAAAGCAGGCTCCAGCAGAGTTGTACACAAGAGGCTGACAGGCTGTCAGAACCTGTCAGATTTGCACTTCAAACAAATAAAGAGCATCTACAGATAACTTTATAAGGAGTTAGTTCATCCCAAAAGGAATAGATGGTGTACAACTGCTCTGAGAATTCACCACAAATCCATGCATCAAATAGGTGCATATGAAGCTTTTTTATATCTGAGCCTTCTGGTGGAGTTGACTGACTAACCCAGTCTAGCTAGGCTTTGGGTTTAGATGAGGGCTAGCTGGCTGCCATCCAATCTAGGTAAGCATAGGAAAATATAGATATAGACATAGGATATATCCATATGGGATATATTGGGGGTAGGGGAGGAGGCATTTGGAGAGCAACTGGAGATCGACGTTCTCTGACTTTGAACTGAGAGCCTGTGACTACCACTTAGAAAACAAAGGGCTAACCCCAAGGCCATGGACACCAATGGAAATTTTTCATTGTCTTCTTTTATGGATTTAAGCAGACTCCAAACTTGCAATCTTTTCTATTAGTATTTTATTTTATCCAAAAACTCTTTTCACTATAAAATCTAAAAAGAGAGAAGTAGGATATGTCAGGGTTGGGAAGTATCTTGGGGTGACTTTATGATACTGTATCCCCTCTTGAATACCACTAGAAGAGATTGCTTTGTTTAGCAAACAGGAGGTGAAATGGAGCTATATTTCTTCTTTGTAGTTATACCAATGAGATAAACAACAGAGAGTTAGATGAGTTATGTGAGATGAAAAACTGATGCAAGAACAAATATATATAAACATAGGTTGAAAATCAGATTGTCTAAACATTGGAAGACTGTGATTTTAGAACGGATTTCCAATCATAGTATTAGAAGTAAAAATCAATCTAGCAAGGTTTAAAATTGAACTCATTTAGCGTACATGGAGCATGGTCCAGACTGAAGTGGTGAGGAATAGGACCCTGACTAATTAATTTCTCATCAGACCTCTTTCTCTAAATTATAACCTCTTAAAACTAAAAGGGTAGAGAAAAGCACTCCCTCCCTGTCAATCCCATGAATAAATTGTAGATGTCTCCTACAGATTGAGATGAGAGAGAAAAATACTGCCTATGAGTGTCTCCTGAGAGATCCCAAAATGATGGTCCCACCAATCCCTGTGGTCTGAACTAAGTTAGTTTCTTTTGCATTTATAAGAGAACCAACAGGATAAAAGCTCAAAACCCCAAATTTTGGTGAAGTTACATAGGTATTTTAATTACTCTTTTCTTTTTTCAGTCCAAAGTGGATATATCCTAGGGAAGGGGAGGAGTAGGAAGGAGGAAGGGGAACAGGATAAGAGGATAGGCATGTTGTAACATTAGACATACTTTGTATGGCAACAGCGTGAAGGCTGTAAATCTGCAGTGCTACTCTTCTGTAGGACAGACTAGGTGTAATCTGCACATGCAGGTCCTCTAACATTGCTAAACTTTTGTACTGTTAGATTGAAAACGATGCCAACAACTTCCTTCTGCTTTCACTGCCACTGTCTCAATTCCTTTCCTAGTTATGCCCCACTGCAGCAGGGCTTGGCTGTTATCGAGCATTCCCTGTTGTATGTGAAGGATATATGCAAACAACTAGGAAAGGCTGTTATCAGTCGCTTTGAGATAAGATTTCTTTTAGTCACAATGATAAGATTAAAAAGATTATGGCAACAACACCTGGCTACAAAACATCCTGATCCTTCACTGGCAGCTGCAATTGCTGCTCCTGGACAAATGAGGCACAGTAACTCTTACTCACTATAAAAACAAGTAAACTAAAAGCCCCCCCAACTGCTACAACAATGAAAAGGAAAAAAGGAAGGAAATTGCAGCCAGGGGAATTTGGTTATTCTATAATGGTAAAAGTTTGCCTTGCCATGATCACATTGGATTCAATCTATTCATTCAATAGATCACATTGTTTTTTGAGTTTAAAACATGGTATTACATCTTACATGTATACATGTGAAATACATCACTTTTAAAACAAACAGAAAATAGAAATTATATCTAATAATGTTTTATAGACCAGGTGAGTATGCAGTGTTACTGGAAGGCTTTTAGTTGATGTTGTTTCCTAAGGAGTGAAAATTAGTGGAGTGGAGTGCTTCTTTTGACATATGGAACCAGTTAAAAAATATATATAATTTTTAAATACAGTAGCAGGTACTGAGCCTCAAAAGCAATTTTTTTCATTGTTGTCTAGTAATGCTCTGCAGCAAAATCTTAGTCCAAGACCTTGACATGACCCATGACGAACAATGAGGTGTGTAATTTTTTGGACTAACCTCAGGACTGAGCTGCATGGCTTTTAATTGGGTCAAGGCAGAATTATACTAGACTTTAAAGCCTTTTCTATTTTGTTCTTATTGCCATGATAGTGGCTTAGTTTGATAACGCAATTTCAGAGTATTATCGTGTAAGGAGCTTTCATATTGAATTAGTGAAATATAACAACAGGATAAGAAAACGAATGCATGCTAGACATCTCTTACAATAAGCTTCTGCATCTTTTCACTACAAAATGGCATCTGTGACCTTTCTCTTCCCTTTTCAGTACAATCAGTCAGTATGAAAAGCTCTGCTCCATAGTTAAAAATAGATCATCCCACCTATTAAATGTTGTTCAGCAGAACATGCTTGTCTGCCTTGAAAACCGAAGAAAGAAGGTAACAGTATGGAATAATTTAGGAACATATATAATATATTTGTGTTAATATTTTCTGTATTAGCTTGACAAAAATCTGTGACAAAGACAGGAAAATAATTGACCATGGTACTCAGGTACCCCAAGTGTCTTCCTCTTTGTCCAGAGAAACAAAATCCAGTGTACTCCGAACATGCAGGTATTGAAGCTTAGAGATAGAGCTGACTTGAAAATTAAACCCTTCAGGGAAGAGTAAATTCTCCTTCCTTTGCATGATGCACAAGCTACCTCAAAAATGCATGCAGCTTTCTCACTTGCTTCTGAGTAGATACACTTTTATTTTACAAATGCTATGCTATTTTATTTATTTAATTAATAACCCATCTTATAACTATACCAGCATATTTCTTCGTCCTCCATAACTCTCAACCACACTCTTGGTAGTTATGAAAGTTTTTCACTTACAGATGAGAAAATTTCTCAAGGAGGGACCCCTCCTTAGGTGCTGACAATATTACTTTATTGCTTATTTTATTACTTAGTTACTAAAATAATAGTCTATTACAGTATTTGCTGAATATTTTTATCACTAGCCATCTTTCAAGAATTTGTCTTTCTGTTTAATTTCTGATCCAGAGTGCTATCAGCCATGTATGGCGTAGAGTTTGGCTGAAGGCTGTTGGTGGATGGACTCCTGGCTGCTGTGAATCGTAACAGCCTCAGCAGTTTGTATAGAGCTGTTTGTAAAGAATATTAGTGCTGCTAATTGAACATGTGTGATATGCTCCCACGTGTAAAAAATAATGGTTTTATAAATAAAACTATGGCTTTGTTGGTAATAGTCACACAAAATCTTAATCTCTAAAGTTAATGGCAAAAATAGCACTTTCTCAGTGTTGGGACTTTTGTCAAATTGTTTTCCTGTGTTGAATATGGTAAGTAATAAATGCCCTTATTATGAAGATTGGCCACATTGTACAAAAAATGGAAAAAGAACAGTAACTGTCAAATCTAAGTGTAAGCCACATGACAATTACAGCAATAAAATATTATAATACTAATACTAATACTACTAATAATAATATTTTAAAAGCTATCTGTTGTGCACCATGAAAAAGAAGGAATCTGATACTTTTGTAAGTGGGTTTTGATTCATGGAGAGCTGAATATTTTTTGTACTTTACCCACCACCACCTGCTTTTCTGTTCCTTCACCTATAAAGGCTTGTGCCCAGTGCTGCTGGCATAATCCCAGCACACCATGCTTCAGCTTCATTTTCCAAACAAATCAAGCGGGAGCAGCTGGTTTGATATGCCTGAGCACACCTAGAAAATATTAACCTGAGAGTAAATGCTTTCTATCTTAGCAGAATCTGTCTCTATCCTGAGGACACCATTCAAAAGTAGAGTAGTACCATGGTTCCTTTTTTTACAGACAGAAAAATAAACCGGAGAAAAGATTTTTAAGTTTTTCTACTGCCAGTATAGCACTGGATGGAAATTTACATAGATAGCCACAAAAATTAGAGATAACCATCAAAGAGAATCGTACACAGTCCATGGAAACACGAGAAGTGCGTGACAAAGGCACACTAAAATTTCATGCCTTACCCATTTTTCCTCTTTGAGAAGTATTGGCCTCCTTTTCAAATGATAAGCACAACCACTAAACCCCTGGCACCAATTTCTGTGGTGGGCAGAGCTGCAAACCTTAAGTCATGTGAATGATACTAAAAGCACATGTTTAATCCTTGGAGGGCAGGGTTTCTCTACACAGGTATTATTTAAATTTGTCTCTCAAAGTTTGGGAATGAAGGAATTAACTTGGAGGATAATACACAAATACATTTGATGCCTTGATCCCCAAATGCCATAATGAGCTATGACAGTTTTCTTGCGATGCTGCTGGGAGAGCCTGAATTTTTGAAGACATAACGTGACTGTTATGTATTTATCTTGCTCTGTTTACACTGAACTAAAAGCAGGAAAAACACAGATCAGGAATGGGTTTTATAATAAACCCTTAAAAACTGAGATACTTCTTTGATTTTTGTCCTTAGAGGACCTGGTAAATAGAGAAGAGTATTAGGACATAGTACACTGGTTTAAGTTGCTTCTGAAGCTAAGCAGTAGTTTTGCCTTGTGAATCTGATGTACAGGGAAAGCAGCCATAATTTAATGGATTAAATTTGAGTTTAAGAGATTGCAGGCTCCACTCTGTTGAGTGAATCAGCCCCTTGACAATATTGTGAGTTTTTGGTGGAGGATAAAGGCTCTGAACCACAGTGACCTGGCTTATCTGTACAACATGGAAAGCAAAGCTGTTATCTAAAAGCACAACAGGTGTATGAGGCAAAAAGAAATCTAAATTATTAATGAAACTGGGCTTGGCAAGAGATTTTACATATCATATCTTTCTTTCTGCTTCTGTATTTGAATATATGATAGTTGAATTTAATGAGGGGGAAAACAAACCCAAAATCAAATCCAGCAAATTTCTTGTAGAGCACAGAGTTTTGTTTTAAAAATTCTGGAGAGTTTTAACTTTTTGTTGTTGTGGGGTTTTTTTGTTTTGTTTTTTTTTTTAACCTGATAGATCAATAGGAGTTCAGGACTTCCATGGGGAACTGCTACTTAAGTACCTTTCTCTCTGGTTTATTTTATTTGATTTTGTTTTTTCACAACAGCATTTTTTCAATTAGCATTCCTACCTTTCCACTCTGTCTTTAGGGCTGATTTGTTGCAACTCCAAGTTTCCGTGAACCTTCTGTTCCCCCAAATTCTCTCTTTCTTTTTGTATTCACACTTAAGTTTGTTAAGAGACTTTGCTCGTAGATGACTTTAGGAGTTATAATTAAGAGTAATTCCACAATATCAGCAATATGGAAGACACTCATTTACCTTACAGTAATAAGCCTCATCAGATTTTATGTATCCTTAGTACAGTGCTTTTCTTCTGGGCTCTGCTAATACCAACATTTTTTTGCAGGCTCATGGAAAATTTTACCCTGTGTTTGCTGAGAAAAAGTCTGTATCTTGATTAAAGTCTCAATTTCTCTTTCAGCTATAATAACAATTATTGAGGAGTAACTGATATAATCCAGCTGGATTTTTTCCAGAATTACTAGAGAGATTGGACCCCAAAAAATAAAAAAGAAAAGCAGATGGAAAGAAAGAAGGTTGTTGTGAATTTAATTTCCCACAAATGTATTGACATCACAGTCATTTTCTTACCCTATGTGACCATATTGGTGCAAAACTGCCCATACCTCCACTGACTGAAAAACAACAAAAAAACCTACACCAGAGTATAAGAGGAACGGATGTTGCTCCCCAGGAAAGAAATTTCCTGTGTGCATTACTAATCTTGTGACTCTGTAGGATCCTACCATGAGCGTTGGCTTTTACTCAGGAGAACAAGAACTTGTTTCTCAGGGACTAGGAGCTGGAATGGCGAGCGGAGTTTCCATCATTTTCTGAGGTTATAAAGACAAATTAATCTGTTCCTCTAAATATCAGTTGGAGCAGAATTTCACTAAAGAACACCTGTATTAAAAGTAAAACCTCATGTTGAATTATAGCTTAGCTTAAAAGAGCTCAGATAATAGTTAATCCATCACAACTTAATGCACTTTGCTCCAGGGAGTAAGTTACACATCCAGATAAAATGAGGACCTTGTTCCTAATTCCAATTTTGTTTTTCTTCACCTCCCAGGCACTGCATCTTATTGAGCTTTTCTCTATCAGTTTAAAGAACCTTTTCATACCAGAGAACTTTTCCCTATGCAGGACATATTGACTTTCTTTCTGATAAGGTTCTTACCCTGCGTTACTTCATTCTTTCAGTCCTCAACGAAAATGTTCTAGTGAAGTTTTCCTGAAGTTTAGTTAGTCAACTGCATTTCTGAACCTATTCTCTCCCTGGTGCTTCCACCCCAAAATAATTCCACCAAAAGTTGGATACCTTCAGATCTCAACAGAAGTCATCCGAGAACCATAGAGAACAGGAATGTATCACCATCAGTCTTAGGTACCATCATTCCATCTGTTTACTGCTTTCTTAAGTCAGTTTTCCTGTCTTTGGACATCTGAAATTTCTCATATGGAAAAGAGATGATTAAGGGAAACATCACAGGCTTTTCATATTTGTATTTCAAAATTTTGATTTCCTTGTGCAAGTTTCTATCAAAAATTTGGCATATGAAAATATGTCAAAAGGGTCATTTGGCCTGAGATACATAGCTGCTATATAGTATAGAGTTCATATAGATAGTATAAGGTTTATTCATGCTTTTTTTTTAAGCTGTCTGATATATGTAGAAAATACTCAAAATAAGATCCTCACTCAAGGCTCTTTGGGGACTCTGTTGAAAGGCAAGGAAATAAATTGTTTATATTGCAACACCATTTCAGGCATGGGCTGAAGCATGCACTTATTTATCAATAGATCAGGTTCTATGAAAGGTAGGTAAAAATAAAAATAGGAAATAAAATATTCTGCATTTATACAGCAAATCCTATGTACTATTTCAGACAAATTTAGAGTGGCAAATAAAAACCTTTTTATTCCTGAAGGACAATGAAGCATAGAGATGATTGATGTATCATCGGAAGCCCCATAGATAAAAGAACTAAACTGAGATGCACCTAAGGTATGAGTCCCTCTTGTCCTATTTACAGTGCTTTTTCACAGAACCTACTAAACTTTGTAAGGATCAGAGCCAGCTTAATTTCTTTTACATTCAGTCTGGAAAGAAGTTATTCCATAGAAATGTTTGTTGAATAATGTATTTGGATGAAGATTGTTCAATCAACACTGTGAAAGTACAGGGCTTGCAACTTCATGTGAATATATGCTGTGAGAAGCTCAAGTACTAGAAGTAGTTCATAGGCTTTTCACAGCAAGCAATCACTCATCAAGCCACATGACATCAAGGTATATGATCACAACATCAGTTCAATGCAAAAAGTTATTTTCTGAAGAAATCATGACAGCTGACTTATAGATAACCGTACTGCTTTTGATGTCAACTTTTAAATAATAGGCTATAATACAAAAAAAACCCTACCCAAAGCTTTTGTAGGAAAAAGTGTCTTGAGTGAACTATTTGATTCCTAGTATTTCACTATTAGATTTAACAATTTAACTCTTGAAAACTCAAGAGCCTGCTCAGCTGAAAGATTAAAGGATACAAAGGATTCATCACAAAACTGAAATATAGAATCATATTTATCTAATGCCTCAGATATAAGTCAGGAAAATGTACTGCATGTTTACAAATTTTAAATTTTTTTGTTCTCTGTGTCAATGAACTTTTCCTCAAAGTATGGGTATATAAGAACATGGTCAGTTCCAGGGATTTTCCTGCTTTTGTGTTTGCACTAATTTGTATCAAGATGTTCTTAAAATTTACCCCTCAAAACAAGGAAAGAATTTCCTGTGTCATAGTGACTTAGAGGAAGATATGCAACATTGAATCAGTGTTTCATTTTAAATTTGTTATAAACTGAGTATAGTGTATTCAAACAAGAAGAAGTGATCCCCAAAGACAGTGCAGGCAATCTTGATGATTTAGCTGCGCCAGTTGAATGAGAGCAGTCAAATAAAAAAACCTAGAAACATAGAAGAAAGGGAAAAAGACAGAAACTGGATGATATTTACATGCAAATATGTCCTGGAGTTGCCGGAGTTGCCAGATTTCTATCACCTCCTTCTGATAAGTTTGAGGACAGAGATAATTGACTGGTCATATTAAAATGGAATGGTGAAGGGGAATTACATCCCAATGGTGTCCAGCAGAATGATATGGAGAGTTGAAAAACCTCAGCATCTATCTCCCTGACATCTGTGAGAGGACCCATTACTGAAGTACAAAAGGAAAAGTTAAAATAAACCAAAGTATAGTGAGAAGAAATAAGAAAATATACCACCAGTGCTCTGAGGGGTGATCTGAGAATCATCTAAAGGCCCCAGTTTTGGTCAGAACAGCAGTTTGGAGTTAGAGATGTTCATACAGGTGAAGACGTTCAAAGAGAAGGTCAACCAAAGACTGTTAAGCATCTCATCCCTTAACTTGATAATGCACACAGGTTTTTTCTACAGTCAGCAAGAAAAAGTGAGGCGTTTCTGGAAGCTTCACAGGGCCAGCCTGAGATTTTTACCTTTCCCACTGACTTTGTAAAGCTAATCAAGTCATTTCCATGCTGATGAGATGCAGCAGGCCAAGGGACTGGGAAGGAGAAGTTTGGGTTGACTCATCACACATTTGTAATGAAACTTTTTCTTCCCAGCCCCTTGGCCCGCTGCATACATGTATTATGAGTTTTTATATAGGTGTTCACCCAATTTCAAACCCAACACAAAGTCTGAGTTGTTATTCACTTTCCAAAAGCTAAACTCTCTTGACAGAATGTGCTTTGGAGCTGGCTTTTGAAATAATCACAGACTGGTTGTAGTAAGAGCCAAAAGACAGGGGACCTAAGACTTCAACTCTTCACAGCATCAGGGAATTGAAGCTAAGAGATATTATATCTCAAAAAAACCTTTTCCAGGGGATATTTTTGAGAAATGTTCTCCCTTTTCTTGCCTGAGTAGAGCCATGGCATGAGAAAAAAATGCACAAGGTTACCCAGATGTAAAAAACAATGAAAAAGGAGACTGGCTGCAGCTGTGGTCCAAACATGGTTTAAGAATGATACAGTTTTTATCTTACATCTTTTCCCCTTTTGTACTGAATTTATCTGAGAGATAGATACTTATTTATTCAACAGGGACAGATATATTTCTCTACATGTGCAATAACATTACTTCAGATTCCTGAAGAAAGCTATGGGTACCTCAAGAAAGAGAAACATTTTTTCTCTGACCATTAAAAGTCAAATTATACCCACAATTTTAGGAGTCTGAACCTCTGTTGGTTGAACACCTGTATAAAGCTCATACTGTGTTTCTTATGATTTATCAAATGAAGTCAACAAATACCTATTCATAGTTCCTGTTATACATCTTTCTTGGAGGGGATTGAGAAGTTCCTCAGAAAAAAAAAGCTGATTTCCTTCTATTCTGGTGGTGAGAATTAATTGAAACAGACAGACTTCTATTGTCTTCTCTAAGAGAGTGACCAAGTCTATAAATACACACTTTCTTTCTGATGTTTCTCAGGATGCAAGTATTTCAAATAATTTTAGTCCTAAACAGACGATCTGTACATGCAGTGTTTGAATGCAGTGTTTTCCACTTTGCTGTTTGCATACGTGCAGCTACATTCTATTTCCTCTTTTTACTTCTTATCTTAATCCTAAGCAATGAAAATATTTGGATGGTCATCTCTACTCTGGAAGGGAAACAAACAGCGTAAACATAGAAACAAACAAGAGTGTTTGAGGGATTGATGAATGACGATCCAAATTAAACAAAGGAAGGGAAAAGTAAAGAACAGTCTTAAAGGAGATGGGGAAAATGAGAAAGAAAATAGCAGTCTGTTAAAGAAAAAGGGATCCACACCAAAGTGAGAGAAAGAAAATGGCAGGGAAAGGACAACAAAGCAGAACTGACTGAAGTGGGATTTGAAAGGAAGCTTCACATATCTCAGGGTCTCAACATGTGGGGTTTCATCTGTTGGGGTTTTTTTGTTTTTTTAAATACCTTCACAAGGAAAGGGAGAAATTTTATTTGCAATGTTATCACAAAAGTATCAGTCTGGCAAAACCAATAAGATGCCTTGAAATGTGCATTTGTCATAATAAAGTAAATATGTGAATGAACCCATCTTGATTTCACTAGTATATATTTACAATAACAGTAGCAATAGCAGCAAAAACAGTGAAGGTTTTTAGAGGAAGTGGTAAGAAGTACGAATGATAAATGAAGAATTATTTTTTTTCTAAAAAGGAAAGGGAAAAAAATATTCAAAGGAGAGGGAAAAAATAAAATATATAAAACTAGAAAAAATGAAATTCAAATATGACACTGGGGGAGGGGGTGGAAGTAGATAAAAATAGAATATAATTACCTACCAATCATTTTTAAAATTTATAAATTATATCATCCATCTTAATCTCATCACAATATCATGTCTGAGTGCCTAAAGGCCAGAAAGGGTTTAATTTGACCCCTTCCCCAAAAGGGGCAATTAAGAGATGATGACATCAAGTCGTTTTTCCTGTTTAACACTTTGCCTCTGCTTTTCCTGTGGCAGTAAAAGAACTGTTTTGCAGTGGAGCATCCAGTGCATGGATCCCAGCTCAGCAATATCAGCTTTGGAAAGCTGCATTATTGCCCCGGTTTGTTTACCTTTACTGGGAAAAGAGACCAGCCAAAGTAAATCTCATGGATCTGAGACTTCTCCTCACTTTCTTCTCCTCTCAAAAGCCCAATTAAATCCCACTGTAGCCACCACCCACACTACTGCTCTGATTTCTTATGATAAAATATCCCTGTTTTTTCACAGACAGATAGGCTGAATCTAGAGAAGGCATATGACCTTTCAGTGGGGAGACAAGCAAAGTTCTAGGAACGAAAAACCCTCTGACCACTGAAAAGCTTATGAGGAACTTTGGTTTCAAGAGTGCCTATGCTCTTCTCTGATGTAACTGATATTCATTTTGATTACTTTGGCCAATGTAAAATTTCAGTCATTGCAAAAACATAGGTATTGGGAAGGAGAAATGGCACTTTGAAAATAATAAATCTTAAAAGTGATATTAACATGAACCTAATTTATACTTTTAATATTTACAAGTATTCAAAGCCCTCTTCACATTAATTTAGAAACAAATTTTTTTTTTATTTCGTTTTTATTTTTTTATAAACCTTAAGACCCATGTCTCTGTGAAGGGTTTGTCTGACAGATTTATATGGAATATTATTTATACACCTAACTAAGCTCCAATGACCTCCCACACAGATGTCCTCAAATGAGGAACAAACAGGATAAGAAATATTGAGGGGAAGAGGGATTAGCCTTCAGAAGTATTTTGTAACATTGAAGAAACTGTCCTTGTGATATTAATGAAATGAAGGCTGAGTATTACGATAGGGAAGACAATAAATAAATAGAGATAAAAGTAATCCCAGGTTATAATCCTATTATAAACTCTTACAGGAGGAAGAGCTTTTCTCCAGACCTTGCAGAAAGGTGGGAAGTCATATTTCAAGAAAAGATAGGTGCAGTGTGGTATTTTCGTTGACGTTTATTTTACTTTTGAAATTACCCGAAATCATTCAGAATAAATTAGCGCCATTGTGCTGTCAGATGCAAAGAAGGTGAAAAGCTTCCTGATTACCACTAGAAAACCAGCAGAAGTGAACATTGGAGTTTTAGTGGCATTTATACGACCATCTGTTCTGGGATCCATGAAGATGGCAGTGCTGACTTGTGTACACCTTGCAGAGAGGTAATTACATCACGGAGAACAGCAAGTACCAGAGAGGGCAAGGAAGACCTCATGGCTAGCAAAGGAGAGATGTTATGCCAGAGATAGCAGAGCTCATACCCACCACCCCGCTACTGATTTGGTCAGGTAGAGCCTCCGATAAATGCAGGCAAAAGAAAAGACATGACAAAGCAGACCAGCAGTTGAAACTCAGAATAGTTGTGGTAGTTCTTTCTGATTCATGTGCTGAAAGACTGGTAGTAAAAATTTTCCAGCTTCATGAACATGCTACTGAGATTGCAATCAAAAGTCCCTTAATTTCTGCACAGCAAAATACTGCTTTTCCTGGAAACGGAAGTGTGTTGAATTCTGACTTGGAAAAAGCAATCACAGTAGCACTAAAAAAAAAAAAAAAATTGCAGAAGGCAAGGTTTGGTTTTCATGTTATCAGTACGAACAACTGCACTAATCACCATTTTTCATTATACTTGCAATGATTTTGGTGCTGCCACAGTTTCTGGCCTTATACAAACTGCAGACAATGTTTTCCTATTCATGTTGTCCCCCTTTCACGTAACTTGAAAAGTTCCAGGGGCGATGTACTGGTGAACTCAGTTTTATTTTCAATCGTCATATAAACACTTCTTAGACAATGAAATCTCAACAAAGTTATTTTTATGATTTTTTGGGGCACAAATAGTAACTGCCAAAACATTCATCAGGTTTATTTATCTGCTTTCTGGAATAAATTAGATATAGAAAAAAGTGTACTGTAATTTGGTGAATGATGGCTTTTTTTGTAATATAATAATGAGAAAGCTTTTTAAAATGTATCTGAAAGAGAAGGCTAGAACTGAAGAGAATACAGAAGATTATTTTAGGGTGGGATAGGATGAAATCCAAAGAGCAGGGTAAGATCAAAAAACAAACAGGATCCTGTATATACTGTGGAAGAAGTAATGAAAATAAATTGAAGCTTGAGGGAAGGATGGAATGGAAAAGGACAAAACTAATAATTTATTTACCAATCCAGTCATTTAAAATTCTAATTTATGTACCCATCTCTCTCATTCTGTGCTGTGTGTAACAAAACTTTCGTCAATACAATACAAAGACATCAAGTCCTTGAGCTTTGTCCTCCTCTTCCCCTGGAAGCACTGGAGGATATTTTATTGATGATTGCTCCTGCCTCAGATCTCCCTCATCTGAAGGTGAGGAGGCAGTGAAGAAGCTGAGCAAGAGCCATTATCATCATCTTTGGCTCTGATCCCTTTACTTCAGACTGTCTCTAGAAACGGGTTTGGAAATACCTGAAGAGAAATGAGCTCACTGGGGAAATTCTCAGCTTCAAAAAACCAAATACCACTAACAACCACCCCGCAATAAAAAAAAACTCTCAAAGAAGCTAATTTCTTTCAGGACACTTTCTTTTCATGATGCTGCCAGTTGGAAGAGCTATTGCTGTGTAACTGCTCTAACCTTGGTCTGTGTTGGCAGGGCACGCAGCTGTAGAGCAGAGCAGAGTGCTGCTGTGCAGTGAGCGTGATGGTTCCCACCTGCTTCCCTCGAGGGACTTCTGTGCCTCTCTTAGCTCAGCACCGCAACACTGGACATTATGGAAGCCTTAGATTTACAGTACAAAGTACTGTGCCTCCAAATGCTGTGTCTGTGATATTAATGACTCTCGCTTCTGCTCTGCAGTCTGAACCCAGGGTTTACACATGCTAATAATCATTTCATAACACATAGACATCCTCTTATGTCTCCTATTAACATATAGTTCGTTCTCAAAAATATTTTAAGGTACAAATTAAAACCACTATATTTACCCTTCATCTAATATTGTTAAACAGTGATTTTTTTTCAAAATATTTTATAAACTTATTACTCTGATGTTTCGAAAACTGAGGCCGCTACACTCCAAGAATAAGTGAATCACTCTGCTCATTAATTTTATAGGTGGTAGTGAAACTCTCACCACAGTAATTTATAATCTGGTATTATCTAAACTCCCGTAGAGAAATATACAGCATAAAAATACTTGAGATGAGCTGAGAACTTCAGAATAGATTTATCAAACACATTATTTGATAAAGCACAACAGGACTTGTGGAACATATTTCACCAACCTCATATGAAACTTCATAGTAACATAAAATATTAAAAGAAAACAGCCTTAGAAACAACTCCCAACTGCTTAAAGCAATGGCGAATCATGACAATAAAGGCAAATCTATGATCAAAATGATCAACTCAACAAGAGTGAGATTTTCTACAGATAGTTCTATGTACCTACATCACTTTGCATGTAATCACCATCTTGGTAATAATCTACTTTCAAGAAAACCAAACAAATAAGCATAGCATATATTTCAAACAAAAGTATCCATTATTAAATAGATATTTAACCACTACATTGTTACAGACATACCGGAATCCTAACACAAATAAACCTCATTCAGAATGCAACTTGATTTTATTAATTGGCTGTCTGTTTCCAAATAATAATTCTCCCTCAACTTATAATTCAACTGGGTTTTCCAGTTTAAAAACATTTTTTTTTTTCTGTGTAACACTAGCGATGACTTGAACATGCTTTTAGTCAAATTTTAACCTTCTCAGGTGAAAAATCCTTTCACTGAAAGCTGATATTTGTGAACTCTGTACATTCTTGTCTGGTTTGGTCCCATTTTCAATTCAAACAGGTAATAAAACTTTCAGTCTTAAACTGAGAATCTGAAATCACAAAACAACCTGAAACTGATTTTTTATTTAAGTACCTTGTTTTCATTCAGTACATTTTTTATTCTCACTCTATATAAAGTACGATGGAAGGATCTGGAGTGGTGCACAAGTAAGGCAAAATTACATGTTATTTCAGATGCTCTGAAATATTAAGGAGGACTAGTCACAGAAATCTTTGGAAGATGAAATTTACCAGTTAAGAAAAAAGACAGCGAAACTATACATGTTAGTCTTGATTTCAGATCTCTTACTGGAGAGTGTTTCTCTCAAGCCTGGGGCTTGGAGGCTTATCTTCCGAATGGCACTTAAAATGCAGGCAAATTTTCCTAAATGCCAATTTCAGTTTTGAATTAACTATGATCAGGATAATTGAGTGCATGGAAGAATATGCCTCAGCTACAACTAAGGATATTGCAACTTTCACAACATCTTTACTTTGAGACGTTGACAGTATCAGTAGAATTTGAGCTACAAAACTGGAAAGATACAGGATTAAGAATGAAATAATGGATTTAATAGCGGTTAGGTGAACATCTGTAATAGCATCCCTCAAAGTATCTGCATAACATTGCATTGTCTTTCTGTGTTTCCACAGAGAATTAATTAACAGAGCTGAGGTCACCACAGAAATTACTAGAGGGAAAAAGGAACCCACTAAGTAAAGAAGCAGAAAGAAGAGATATGAACTATCCCAGTCCATGAACTGAGCTGTGCTATTTTCTCTGCAGTTCCCTGTTGAGCTGCATAGGCAAGTTCTGGGTGTAATCCATAGTAAAGGAAGAGAAGTCATAGAAGAGATCACCAGTGATCCAAGAAGAAGCCATGGGACCATCCCAGCTATTCTGCACTTGATTTGCAGCAGCAGCCAGTGGGTGACTTTGATTATTTTTACACAATACAGTACATAGAGCCAGGTACTGAACCACAGGCTGGAATGGTTTGCAAACATCCACGCAGCCCTCAAGCCTTTGTACACTGAATCCAACTTAAACATATCTGCAAAGTAAAGACTGTGGATGTGCATCAGGACCGTCACCTGCAAGGTAAATCTTGATGTGCTCAGAAAGATCAGGATCATATCAGCAGAAGAAATTTTTTTGCTTTTGATCCAGTTAATGGTATTAACAGTTGTAATAAATCCGTTTCCGATAAATCCGACAACAACTTCAAGAGCTACAATGCTTATTGAAATGATAAGAATTGGTGGCAACATCTTGCTGCTTTGGTCACTTCTGACTGATTAGCCCGTGTAGCTGTGCAGGATCTTAAGCAGTTCTGATGGTATCTGACTAGTCCCAGCTCCTCCCTGCTCACCTTATATCTAGGAACAAAAAGACATCTGGAAATGATAGTGAGAAATTATTGATGTTCTTCCTGAATGTGCAAATCAGAGCAGGATTTAATAATTAACTCTAATATTTCACATGCATAAGATTTGCCTATGCTTTTCCTAAGGGGTGTGAGATAGCCAGCTGTATTAACCCGCCCACTTTGTGTCCAATAGTTTATATTCTTGTCTAGAGTGACAGAAAGCTCTGTGGCTCTCTGGTTACAGCAGTACCCAGCAATGTGGAGGGGAATGAAATATGAAACTCAACTGAGGCAGCAGCACATGTCAGGAGACAAAGAGGTCTTATATTGTAACTAGTGTCTTTCAGGCTTTGTTGAAGGTCTGTAAATTATAACTGGGCCAATCAAATGGAACAGCTTTAACATTTAGAAAATTATACAGCCTCCAGCCTTATTCTAAAGGCGCACTCCAGACAAAAAAGCTGTCTTTATCCAAGGATTATTGCTACATTTAGCTGACCACTTCTTATATGCGGGCACATACTTGAGATCAAAAGATGACAGTAGCTTATGAGCACTGAGGGCAAGCTAGTCAAGTAGAGCAGCCCACCTAGCAGAATGCTGTTAAAAACCCCACCCTCCACAGCTGTTTCACTGTCTCAGCTTCTATCTCACCTGCATGCCACACAGTTTGATAGTCTAAATAGCAAATTTTGACTTGTTCTGCTTTATGGAGTGAAAATGTGTCATCCATCTTCATCCATGTCTTTGGCTGATGCTGTAATGGGCACAGTCCAGAACAGTGGTGGGCCCCACTAACCAGCATTGTGCATTAGTGCTTATTTATAAACAAATATGTCTGGTTTAGCGAACAATGTGTCCTCACCCTCTCAATCCCGGACCCATGAATCCAACCTATGAATACAATATTGGAAAATTTATATTGTCAATATATTATTTCTTGAAATAGAGAAACTTTAAATACAATGAGGACTTTGAAAACAGGGTGAGAAGCAGCTGAGATCATCTGGGCACTGGAACAAGTCTGGAATTTTTTTTGGCAGCAAAATATTTACTGATTTTGTGGGAAAGTTGATATATACTTCTGGAGTCCATTTCTCAACAGAGTAAAATCTTTCAAAGTGAAAGATAGATCGAGCTTCTAATCTGGAAGTGGTAAGAACTGTCAATTGGATTTACTGCTTATCATTACTTTCATGCTTCAAGTTTTTGTTGAATTACCAAGGAGACAACAAGTAAATAGCTATTCATTAACCTATTGAAATTAAAAGCTAGATTTAAAATCTTAATAGCTTTTGTTTCTGTCGGTATCCATTAATATAAAATTTCATTTTAGGTCCTTGTAATCTCAAAAACTAGGAGCTTTTTTCTATTAAAAATGAACATACTTTTTGCATCACAACAATGCAAATTGCAAAAAAAGGAATTGAGACATATTTACAAAATATTATATACAAGTTTCAGATTTAAAAAGCCCAAAAGAATAAAAAAAACCAAGCAAACAAACAAATTTAAAGTAAGAACGCGTTGGTATGTTTACTTTTTCTAACGTTCTTTACAAGAAGAATTCAAGAGTGGAAAAGGCACATCTTACTAAGGAAAAAAATCACAAAGTCTAACTCAATGACTATCGCGTATTTTAAAGCTATATGCCTAGAGCTTCCTGTATACAGAATGTACATTACATAACTATAGTAGTCAGTTACTTCAAAAATGTAGTTTTTAAGTTACTCAAGGGAACATGAAAATAACACTTTATTTTTACATACTTATGAAAAAACAGCACTGCAACTATGAAGTGGGAGAATCTAAACCAGAAATACCATTCTAGAAGAGTGCATGACTAAAGCAAATTCTCAGATGTTCCAGCAGTTACAAAATTCTGTTCTATCTTTGTATCAAAAACGAGAATTTGAAATATAACAATATCTGAGTTTTACCTGCTTATTTAATTTTCCTGTAAGTGAGGCCCAAAGTGGGAACGATTTACTGAGAACAAAGTAACATTCCTACAGAAGAACAGTCCACCCTTGTGAGCTCCCATCAGCTCCTTCCGGAAGTAGCTGCCACTCACCCTGTATGCACCCTGGTGGTATTTAATCCTTCTCAGCTCAGGTAAAGGAAAGAGCCTGCTCCTCAGTGCTCTATCAGTGACCTCAGTCTAATGTGCTCTGCTCTACAGGAACGGCTTCTAAGTTTTCTCTTGCTCTGTGTCTCAGTAGCTCAGGAGCTCCACAATAAACTGCTATGCTCTCTGGGGGTTCTCCAGAGAATGAGTTCACTCATGCTTGTTGGTGACACACACAGGTGGGCACCAAGATGCAAAATGCTGGTTGATGTGTCACAGCAACTCGACCACACCCGATGCTGGCTCTAGACTGGAAACGGTCATTGTCTCATCTCCTGGTATGCAGATCCTTGAATGCACTCATTTCTCTTCTTCCTCTTTCCTGACCTCACAGATAGGGTTGCCACATTTATGCTCATTAGCAGACCTCCTTTTGAGCTACAGAGTTAATCATCATGATTAAGCCAGATTTAACTGGCAGAGGAGACACAAAAGATCCTGAAATATATCAGATTTCCTTGAACTTATCCTTTGAGAGAGCACTTGAGTGAATTTATAAAAGCAATTGAGTTACAAAGTAAAGCAGACCAGAATTTCTTAAAAATAATCACAATACAATGTTAGCATGACAAAAATTGTAAATACTAGAGAGAAATGTCTGAATTTATACAACAATTTCCCTTGGAGCATAAATCTCACTCTACCCAGAGAAATCAGGTTCAACTCACAGATAGCACCTTTCCTCCTTTCATTCACGCATTCCAATTAACAACAGTAATAAAAATGCTTCGCACAATCAGTATAAGGGTTTTAATTGTTGAAGTAATAGAGAAATTTTTGCAGCAGAACAATCAGTTTCCAAATCTTGTAAAGCACTGCCTGTTCAGCACATACGAGATCCACAATGTACCAACTAGTGGTATCTGGTTAATCTTTTGGTATTTTACTGTGAGCAAGAAGTGTGTGAATACAATTATTTCTGGTATTGTTCAGGAAGATGCATGCCTTGGAAATGTCACTGATGAATCATCCAACTATGGTCACAGATTCACAATTTTTAAGAAAAAGTAATTGTCTATGTCTTCATTGAGGATAAAAGAAATTACGACATGTCCAATACAACTGACTATTTCTTCTCTTAAATTTGTTGCTACTATTTTTTGAAGAGCTTTACTTTTGGTGTGATGTGACAGGTACTCAGACTGCCACCACCCTTCGGTATCCTCACTCAGCTCTCATGCTGCAGTGTATCATTTGAGGCCATCCTCAACACAAAGCAAAATGCAGATAAAATTTTAAAATTTAAGGCTTTATGATGTGATAGCTCCAGCGCATTCAGAAAACAAAGAACCAAAACTCAACATGTTAGAGATGCACAAGTTTCAGGGAGATCTTACAGCACCTTTCAGTGTCTAAAGTCACTAAAGAGAGCTGGACAGGGGCTTTTGATGAGTGTGTGGAGTGATAGGATAAATGGAAATGGCTTTTAATAGAAATAGGGTAGATATAGTTTAAATATTAGGAAGATATTCTTTCCTGTGGTGGTGGTGAGGCGCTGGAAGAGGTTGTCCAGAGAGGCTGGGGTCTCCCCATCCCTGGATGTGCTCAGAGTCAGGATGGATAGAGCTTTGAGGAAGCTGGTCTACTGAAAGTTGTACCTGTAAATGGAAGTGGGGGTTGGAACTAGGTGGTCTTTAAAGTCCCTCCCAACTCAAATCATTCTATGATTCCATGATAACTCAGTGACGGGATCCTGCAGTCTTTCTCCTGTCTCCTATCTAAAGGCAAAAGAATATCCAGATGTAATCCTGGAATTTCATTTTGAGATTATATCCAGAGAGAAAAATCATAGAAAAATTTCAACTTTTTACTTATGTCCTAATGATATTATGACCTTTTTTGAAAAGTGTTGACCGTTTACTGATGACTAGCGTGTAATTCAACCGAAACTGATCTACAGGATGCACAAAACAGTTCAAGAAACCAAGAACGAACATTACCTTGATCACAAAGATTCCATTTCCTGATGAAAAGAGACGAGGACATGAGAATAATTTATTATTGTTTGCTCATCCCTTGTGATAGAAAAAAAGGAAAAGAAAAACGTTTTATTTTGTGTTGGAGGAAGGACACTGCTTTCCAGAAAATCATAGTTAGTTAAATTCTGGTAGTGTAAGAGGCTACAAGAGTCTCATGACATTTGTTCACCTCTACATCATGAGCTCCTTAGCAAATAAGCTTTTTACAACCCATAGTAAATTGAGCACAGCATTTATTGTATCGTAAAGTCCATCTCTGATGGAAACCTCTGAGCACCAGCATGAGACAGTGAAGTATAACTAGTACTAAGATCCTTATACTGCAATAATTGAATAAAACAAATCATGGGGGAATACGTCTTGTAAAAGATGCACAAACTAGCCTACAAAAGAAAACTTGCAAAGATTATACAGGACACCCATCAACGTCTATGTTTAACAAACATGGCCAGAATCAGCATTTTTGGTTCTACTAATGGCTGATTGCATCTGTAACACTTTTTTAAATGGTTTATCGAGTGTTCCTCACATGTTTGACAAGGTATAGAAGGCTTGTGAATCTCAATAAAATATCCTGTCTGTGGAAAACAGGAATTAATTATGCTGCTGTTTAACACGCTCCAGACTTTATATGGTACAAAGAAGTAATGTTGCAAAATATCTCAAAAATTAGTGTGAAAGGGTGATAATCTGTTTTACCATTAATTTGCAGGTTGTCATGCTGCTATCATTATTGTACTGGAGATAATGTACTGTTAATTTCAGTACCACAAAATTATTCGTTATTTTTTTCTAGGAATTACTGTCGAAATGGAAGCCCCAACAGACTCAACTAATGGAAAGAGACCTCTGAAATTCGTCCAAGAGGTCAAGAAAATGAAACCATGTAAAACACAAGAAAAGGAAGACACAACTTTTATTTTAAAGAAGTAAGAATGCACACATACCCCAAAAGCAAGGAGCAATCAATAGCAACAAGCTAGTGAGGATAATCAGTTGCTCCCTGCCATGGTCAAAAGGAGATTAATATAAATGTTCATTAATTCAAGACAGTATTTGTAAAGATGAGTTTATGGTTTATACCATACAAAATGTGAAAGGTTTGTGGACCTCCTCTGATCCTGCTGTTTCCTGCTATTAAGAGAGTCAGTATTTTGAAAGGAATGGAGTGCTTTACTGAGCCAGATTTCTCTACAAATCAAACAGAAAGACTTTGAACTTGGTTTACTCTATTGAGGAAAATGTTAAAATAGCACACTAAAAGTTGAAAAATTATAGAACAATTAGCAAGCTTCTGTTAGAAAATATTATTTTCTTGATTGGTCCAGCTTCTCCATGGATTCAGGAAATTTTCTTTTCTTTGCCCTCCTCGAGGGATGCTTTATCTCTCTGGCTTAAATAACTCTTGTTGTTGAAATAGGAATTGTTTTTCATATGTCCTTAACAAGACCGAAAGGTTAGGCAGCTGCTTCTGTTTTCTCTTTCCCCAAAACATAGCTTCAAGAACAGGCCTCTTATTCTCCATATCCATTACATTTTATGGTTAGTGCATGCCTTTTCACACCACTGGATTTTCCTGTTCACAAAGTTGTCAGAGACTACAGTGAAACTTCATGCAGTGATCCTTGCACTAGACTCAGCACTTACAATTTGTGCTTAGCTGCATCCAAAGAATAAACACACAGTTCTTACACAGGTGACAGACTCGTATATTGGAGCATATTTTTTGAGTCAGGTTCCTTTATCTTGTGTTGCGTTTCAGATACCCTGCCATCACCAGCAGTTATCCATTTCATGACCTCAGTTTGGAAATAGTGTTCTTAAAATCTATCTCTATTCCTGAAAGTCTTTTTAGCATACACATGGTCTTAAGATTGCTTATAGACTACCAACACCTAAAGATAAGCACAATCCTTATAATGGATTTTTGTTACAAGTTGAGTTACTTCACTTAATCACGGTTTGTGTACATAAAGTTCATGAAACAGAACCGATCTTTTCATTTCCGCTACCACTTCGGCTCCCCTCCTTCACTACCTATTTATTCTTGAATAATGAAAAAAGCACTAGGAAGTGAAAAAAACCCCCATAATTTAAAAGAAGTTACATATAGAGTGCTAAAAATTGCTTTCAGCTTCTTACAATGCAGTGGTGGACTGAAGAACGGAGACATATTGAAGAATTAAATCACTTTCTAAAATGTAAAAAATAATTACATCATGACAATACATTTTAATGTTCAGGTGAAGTAGTTTCATGTAAACTGCTTCATATATCGTTTTCTACTTGAAAGAAATGGTCTTTGACATTCTTTTAGGAATCCTGTTGTAGTCTTTGTAAATGATAATTGAAATAGAGAAAATATAAATCTCTGCTTCCTGTTGCAATTAATCTATCAAATAGAAGCACTCAGTGAAAAATGTTATGTGACTATATAATTAAAGAATTAAACATCAGGATGCTGCATAGGCAACCCCAAATAAATATTTTTTTCATTAAAAATTTTAAGTGCTTACTTTTGCCAACTCCATAGCTTTAATGTAAATGTGCCTTGTAGTACATATAAATATTTAGACTATAAGACCTTCTGCAGGCCATGACCGTTTCAGTACAATTAGCAAACAGCCTCACACTGACTGATGCTGTGTTCACTTGTTTTTGTGTAACCAATGTGTTATTTTTACAGCCAACTGCAATTCAAATCCCTTTCTCAATACTCTGCACCACCTGTGATGCAAATTTAAATTAATCCTGATTTTCGTGACTTACTAACACTGACTCCAGCAGAGAGAGAATGTTATCTGTTCAGAAAAATTCACACCAGTATGAGGAAAGCAAAAGTATGTATCCTGATAATATTTTTTTTTATGCACACCATCTCAGTTACAGTCTTTGTACAACAGTGGGGTTGGGTTCACTCAGGTTTTTTAGTTTGGATTCCCAAACATAAAGAAAATTTAAAAATAAACTCCAGTTCAGTCACTTATTTTGCAGTAAGCAGATATCACATTGCTGGGAACATTTTCTTGGGGCAGCACAGTACAACAAAACCGAACACGACTGCGTCCAGATATTATTTCTCAGTGTCCTATCAGCTTTTTAACTTCACATTAATGAAATGTTACTGTGTGTGATTACTAGAGCTCAGAGTGAATGATGCATGAATTAGAAAGCTGACAAACCCTTGAGAAAACGCTCAGCACAATGACACATCTGCTTACTCTATTCAAAGAGCAAAAATGACATTCTTCCCAGGTGAGAAGGATGGAGACAAATGATGGTCTCTTCCTAGGACTGACTTGGAATATAGTCAAAATCACAAAAATCTTGTGCATTCTTTCCCTATGTTTTAGGTTAAAATGCAAAAAACACAAAATCAATTTATCCAGTCAGAAATTAATTTCTACATGTGGATTTTTCCTGGAAGAGTTATAGTCATGCTTCTATAAAGTGAAGTACTAATTGAACTCTTCAGTGAAGGGGAATAGACAATTGTGGAGGATATAATCTGTGGGTGCATAAAAAACTCTTATAAGAAGAAGAACAATAGGGTTGATGATTTATTGTCTATTCCAGTACCTGAAATAGGTGACATAAGATGAAAGAGAAGTTAAACAAAATAAGGTGGTTTTCTAAATAACACAGAGGGAATATGTGGAACTCTTTGTCAGAAGATATATCTGCAAGAAAGGTCTGCACGGATTCAAAGGATGAACGGACAAGCACATAGGAATGAAATCAATTGGGTGTTACTTAAATACATAAAAACCGTTTCTGGTTCACATAATTCCTGTAAAAGTAACAGAGAGTACAGAAGCAAGTAGAATTTATATTTGCCCAGTTTGTGCAACCTTCCCTTGGCTCTCTGCTGCTATCAGGAAGAGATAACTGCACAGGCAGAACTTTGGTCCCAAACAATGTGACAGAAATAATGCTGGTGACTTATCCTGCCTCATGATATCTTTTAACAGTTTGCAAATTATGATAAGTCAGAGTTTTGGTTATATCCAACTATAGCCCCAGTGCCACATCTATAATTGCAGATATAATTATAGCTGTGGAGAATGGAGGACTTCAGAAGGGAGAGTTACCCTGCAAGAAAACCTGGATTGGCTGGAAGAGTGGACTAATGAGAAGCTTATGAAGTTCAACAAGTATAATGTCTTGCACCTGGGAAAACATAACCCAGGAATTCAGCAAGGCTGGGATATATACCTGGGTTCAAGGCTGGGGAGAAGCTCTGTGGAAAGGAACCAGGAGCTTCTGGTAGACGTGAGTTCAATAGGAGTGAACAGGGTGCTGCTACAGCAAAGAAAGCCAACAGAATCCTGGGTTGCATCAAAGAGAGTTTCAGCCACAAAGATGAAGAAATCATTACACCACTCTGCTCAGTGCTTGCCAGACCAAACCCAGAAATTCATTTTTGTCCCCTCTATGCACAAAAAAGCGTGAACAGGCTGGAGAGGGTCCGGAGAAGAGCCAAAATGATGATCAAAGGACTGAGAGATTTGTTATGTGAGGAAAGGCTGAGATAACTGTTTTGTTCAGCCTTGAGAAAACAAGACTTAGGGGAGACCTTGTCACCATGTTCCAGTATTTAAAGGCTGGCTACAAAGAAAATTTCCTTTTACAAGTAGTGCCGTGGAAAAAAAGGAAGGGTACAAGTTACTCCTGGGGAGATTCTGGTTTACACAAGAGGAACATTTTTCGCAGTGAGAAAAACTGTGATTATTGGAATAATCTGCCTAGGTAAGTGGTATATTCCCCAATGTTGGACATTTTGAAGATTTAGTTGGACAGAGTGCTGGGCCATCTTGTCTAGACTTGTGGGTTTGTTTTTGCCAAGGAAGGTTGGACCAGATAATCCTTCATGTCCCCTTCCAACCTGGCATTCTATGATTCCATGATGGATTCTATTTATATTAGCAAATGAACGTGACCTGGATCCTGTTTAATCCCATTGTGCCAAAGGCTGTCAATGCACGCACACTAGTAGGAGCAATTTTGTCCCGTATAGCATACGGACAAAATTAGTTCCAATCCCAATTTTATTGGCTTCAGAATGGCCTCCCAAATGAAACAATTCTGTTCGTTCAGAAAGATTCACATTGCTGTTTCAACTCATTGCTCTTCATATCCAGCAATAAAGCAGAAGCTTAAATTCTGGTTCAGTTGTATGACTAGCACAGTAAAATACAATGGAATTATTCTTGGTTTACAGTGTAGTAAACAAGAGAATAAAGCTCATTTCAGAAATGGCAATTAGTCATTCACTTCAGTCCCAATTATTGTTTTTATCACAGAACACCTCATTCTTGTTTTAGATCCTATTTCCAACAGTGTTTAACTATTTTGCATTTAGCTTTACTATGCACATCTGTCTAAATCCATAACTTTCACTGGGAAAGAAGGAGCTTAAAAAGCTCTCCAGGATTTTTGCTGCGGATTTTCTTTTACCAGACTTCAACTTTTAAAAATTATTGTTACTTGGGATGAGAAGAAAGTAGGAATACCCTAAAAAATATTGACAGTTTTTTTTGAATTCTGAATATCAAAACCTGTAATTACCTTTTGTGGCTGGACCAGTTTGATTGTTGAGATCTTCTCGGTGCACATGGATTATACATCAATGATTTATTAATAAAAAAGTGGGACAAGAGCACAATTCAGTGATACGTCTGAGACTGTGCAGTGTCTCCCCATGGCAGCGAATGGTTTATCCTGCTTGTATCAGATGCTGCTGATTTGCTCATGCCAGAGCTAGTGCCCAGCGGTCTCTATCATGGGGATTTTTTCACTGAACTGACAGAAAATTTACACTCCAAAACAAGTGTGTGTATTCTGCAAACCTAGCAAATCAAATCAGCTCAGCGAAAGCACAAAGATGAGCACCAGAGGCAGTTCCTATGTGGTGCAGCTGGGAGCAGGGCTAGGGAGGGTCTGGGAGAAGAGAGGGCAAAATGGAGCTGCTCTTTACATCCACAGCACATGGACACACAGATGGACACAACTGTACCACGCAAATATGCAGCAGCACACTTCTGGCAGGCTGCAACATAATCCTCATAGTGTTTCATAAACAACTTCAGGCACCAATTAACTATTTTGTCTTGAGGTCCCCTGGGCCCCAGAGAAGAAAGATGCTCTGTGCTGTAGATCCAGCCAATCTGCTCTGTGTGGAGACACCAGGTCATTTTGGTTATTTTGCTGTAGGGCCAAGGATCCATCTGTGTGTACTAAGCAGCTTAGGCCAATGTGTTCACATTCTGGATGGATTAAAAATAACAGTCTCTCTATGGAAGTTTTAAATGCTGTTTAAAACCTAATCCTCAGCAGTCTGTTATCCCAGATCTCTCTTTCATCTATTCTACTTACCTTTATTCTCTAATCAAATTGGTCAAATATGGGGTCCAAATTTAAAAGCTAATTTATAGAGGTATAAAACAGTGTTATTTCACCAATTCAGGAAATTAATATTGGTTTCAATTAACCAAACTTATATCAGAAGTTACAGAAATACAGTTTCTCTCCCTCCTTCTGTCACTCTTAGACAGACATGGAGTGATTTAAAGGGTGACTTTTCACCGTGTGTTTGAGAGACAGATTTGAATCAATTCAAAATTTATAGACTGAGAGCTTCTAGAGTTGTTTTGAGACATTAACAGCATTTCTGATTTAATCTATAGATACAACAATTCCAGAGGTTTGTTTGAAACCCAGACAGCCAGTATATGATATTTATTTCCCTCCCATCCCCTGCTCCCCCTTCTACACCTTGATTATGGATGCGGTTCCATCACATCTCTTTCATTCAAGAAAAGCTTGGGTATGACTTTTATAGTTGGCATCACTTATCAAGTCACAGCAGCTGCATGCTCCTCTTCAACTCCTCTCCCTTTTCTGGCTGAGCCAGAAGGTCAATTTGATGACTAAGGACAGTAAAACCCAATTTGTCATTCTGCTGTGCTTCGCCAGGCTGCCTTGTTATTTTTAAGTCTCTCTTCGCTATGGTGGCATGCTCTTGTCCCCATATTTCACTGTCTCCCAGGGGAGCATCCATCCCCTTATCTGATGCCACCTTGCCACCTAGTGACAAGTTCTCATTCTTCTCTCCATCCAGTTCCTGCAAGCCTGACTTCATTTTCTGCAGCATTTCCAGTTATTTGTTTGGGTATTGTTTTGGTTTGCTTTGGGTCTAGAACATACACTTTTTTTTTTTTTTTAATATTAGAAATAATAGTATATTAATTCTGTCTCTTTGTTATATCTAGTTGAGTCAGGTTCATTTCAACTCCAGCCTGCAAGAAGAGCCCAAGTTTCTATGCTGCTCTCAACCACAACTATTGATATATGAATTCATCCAGGCAAGACTTCTGCCACAGGGTTTAGTTATTACAGAAATCAGCAGTGACTTTTCCTCTATCAGCATGGAGGCGGATGGGCAATGATACTTGCTATGTAGGAAATTCATTGGGAAATGGGAGGCATAACAAGGGTTGGGAAGAAAGACACTGATATGAGTCACTGATATGAGTCACATGGAGGCAGAGAGGGGAGTGTCACTTGCACATCCTAACAGACTTAGTGTGATGAGCTAGGCTCTGACTCTGGTTTTGACTGAGTTAATCCAGGTCCTTTCCTTTTAACTTCCATATGACAGGTGGCTATAAAACCAGCAGAGAGATCTCCTGTGTTTGTGGGAAATGCTGTCTCAGGAGCGGGTCACTATTCTTCCCATACAAAGAATTCTGGTTTTACATTAAGGTGGGCAACTGAAGTGCTTCCTTCACTCAGGGCTCTGACTCAGCATAATCCTTCACATTAAGAAGGTGTCTTTGCTTTGCATCTGCTAAATATAATTTCCAAACGCACTAGCTTCAGTGAGTGAGACCTCCAGAATCCCTTTCACCAGTGCATGCAATCTGCCTAGACTACATAATCCCTAAAAAGAAAAAAAAGTTATATGGGCTCTGAGCAATCCTTATCTGCAAAAACTAATGGAAAAACCCAGATGACAGAGAAGCTCATTGACTACAAATATTTCATCATGACAACTGGTTATTTACCACCCCCAAATCAGAGGCAGTACTATAAAAAACATTTTAATGTCTTTGTTTACTGTCAACACTGCAAATATAACAACATGAGATATTTTTTCCAAACTGTTCCATTCAGGTAATGAAATAGTATTTTGTCTTGCTTGGCTTGGACTCACCATTTTCATTCTGTTCTGTAACCTCCTTTTAGACCTGCTGTGATCCAAAAGTGTTTCATAAGTTGTGAGGCTAGTGCGGAGTATTACCAGAAATCAACATATCTGTCCCACACTACTGAGGAATCTGCATGATGGATGGCACATGAATTTCCAAATATTGAACATGATGGTGAGCAAGGCATCCTCAGATTTTCAAGAATAGGCACTGGATCTTTTTGTGTGATCCAAGAAGCAATTACCTCTGTGAGCTGTACCAAGATAGTTTTCACTAACACCTACTGCATTTGGGAGATTGGTTGGTTGTGGCTTTTTTTTTTCCCTCCCAGTCATATGGGCAGTCTTCTGGTTTCAGAATCCTAATATGCAACTGTATTTTTTCTAAGATAAAAGGCCCTAATAGGATCCGTGATAAAAATATGAAACAGAAAACAACGTAGGCTGCTGGCAGTTTCTAAACCTCCCTGCTGGTTGGCTGTATACCATTATTCTCTGTGCCGCGACATTTACTGCTGCTCATGAGAGATGCTGTATGGGGTTGCCAAAGATGCTATCAGAGAAGCACTATTAGACAATCTGCATGGATGTGACCAGACAAATAATTTAACATTTTTCCGTCACCAGATTATAGTTCTTGGAAGAAAACTGTATGGCGGCAACAGCAAAGGGACAATACAAAACAAACAAGAAAAAGATTCCCAGGCATCTGCCTGGAAGGGAGACAGACATTTTGACAAATACAGGAATTAATATAGAAGTTTTGCAGAATTGTGGCTTAGGCAGATTTGTTTTCCCAAACAGATTCATCTGTCCTTAATCAGCAGCCCCAGCTGTCCCTGCTGGGAAAATCTGCATCTCTTTTTCTGCTTGTCGCTGGCTGTGCTGAGCTAGCATTTCTAAAAGTAATTACCCCACAAAGTGTGGTTTAACACTCAGAAATACTAATTGCTAATTCCGTGCCAGCTATATTGGTTCACCTAGCTGAAAATACCAGTTCATCTCAGCAAGAGAAGCAAGAGTCATGGGGTGACAAGGGAAGCCGGGACTTTGCTAATAGGGATGGCATCTGATTGGGGAAGGGGTGTCTGGCTGCTTATGAAATGCAGATCCAAGACATTCTCTCAGTCTACACTGTAGAGAAGTGCTACATAAAAGAACGCAACCTTTGTGTGTGTGTGTCTGTGCATGGACACACACCTACCACACTGGAGAAAGGTCCAGAGCATGAGTCGCAGCTGAGGGAGCTGAGGGTGTTTAGCCTGGAGAAAAATAGACTCAAGCAGGACCCTATCACTCTCTGAGCTACGTGAAAGGAGGCTGTAGTCATGTGGGCGTTGGCCTCTTCTTTCAGATAACAAGCAAGAGAATGAGAAGAAATGTACCAGGGGAGGTTTAGTTTGGACATTAGGAAAAGGTTTTCAAGCATTGAAACAGAGTGCCCAGATAAGTGGTAGAATCGTCATCCCTGGAAGCATTCAAAAGGGATGTAGGTGTGGTGCTTAGGGACCTGGCAATGCTGGGTTCATGGTTGGACTTGATGCTAGAGGTCTTTTCCAACCTAAATGACTGAATGATTCTAGGTAACACAGCACTAAACTGTTGAAAAATTAATGCTCCTGTTTACTGCAAATAATTTTGGTGGTAATATTCTATTATTTCTTGAAATAATAAGTTGATTTTCAATCTGCAGCCTTAATTGTGTTCTACCTATAGTTTAGAAGCAGTGATATGCTGTAGTAAGAAAGTAGTTTACGATGCTGATATAAAATTTCAGTAGGCAAATACTTTAAATCATGTTGCAGCTCAGAAATATGGTGGTATCATCTGCTCTTATTTGTATTGTTTAAGTGTGGTCTGCACAGCTATTATCACCTCACAGACACTCATGCACCACATTGTCAAATTTGCATAAGAACAACAGCTGTCAAACAACAGTAATTGCAAGAAAATACCAGGGTGAAAAGAGGCAGCTATGAATTCTCATTGGCAAAATTACTGAATTCATCAGAAATAGCTTCTGCATGACCAAATAGGATAGAATCACATCTACAGCATGAGGGTACTCCAAGTACACAAAAGTTAGCATTAATTAAAATGCTTATTTTCCATCTGTACTTTGCAAACCATTTCTACCCAGTCTGCTCTCTGTGTGCACTCCAGCAGCAAGTTTGCAATCCAGATCTTAATGCATTTCCATTAAGAACTGCTTTTTCAGTAACAAGATGTGGCACACAAAGAACAGTCACAGCTGGGAGCAGGAGAGATCATCACTCTGGGTGCAAGGAGCCGTTTGTGTGCCTCCAGGCCAGTTATGTGGAGAATCAGCTAAAACACCTCAAGGGCCACTGAACTCTTGGCAGTGACCATGGGGATGCCCTGCGCATATGATCAGTCGCAGAGGACATCCTTGGTGACACCACAAAAGCAGAGATTGTGGCAAAGCAAGGTACACACAAATAGGTCCTTACAGCCAGTCCCTGACATTCTGCACCTGTGCTAGTGACTTCAACAAAACAACCAATGTGGCCAGATGGGCATGGACTTCCTTTGTTACACCTTTACCCTATAATAACTTATTGACTTATCTATTCACTCAAAATTTAGATACCTTTGCTACAATTCATCAGTGGGATCAGGCCTCAGTGGAAATATTGGTTTTGGTTTTAGAGGGTTTTGTTTGTTCAGCTGGGATTTTTTTGGGGGGGGGGAGGGGAGGTTTGCTGGTTTGGGTTTGTTGTTTTAGTTTGGTTTTTAGTTTGCATTGCTTATAATGCTTACATGCTTGTAATACCTACATTTTAGTGTGTTTCGTGATTTTAACACAGCATTTAAATAAAACACCCTGGAATGATGAGGTGAAAGGCAACAACAATATAGATATCTAAAATTTTGAAGTATCTCTGGTAATCCTTTTACAATAAGTACTACATCTGTTATTGTTTCATTAGGCTTATTGAATACCCTTTTATTCCTGTTTATTTTCTCATTATAATTCCAAACAATTCTTCTTTATAATTCTACTCTATTATGTGTATTATTATCTTCTAGTACTATAGAATTATAATAAAAATTTCTATATAGTTAATAGTCCATACCATCCTGGGACCAGCACCTGAAATTTCTACTTAAGCCTGACTTCAGGCACTGTGAGGAAAAACCATGATCTTTGTGCTCAGGCCAAGCTGTCACAATTAGTCCTAAGAAAACTTGTTTTGTCTTTATTATTATTTTATTCAGACAGCAAACTATAATCCTTGATGCCAAAGGCTACATCCCACCTCTAGGAAGCACTGGGATGCTGAGTTTCTGTGCCAGCCATGAATGATGCATGTGGGAGGAGTGAGGTTGTTCTGTGAGCAGTGTTAACGTGAGTTTTGATCATCTGATCAAAGAGGGCTGTAAATCAACATAGGCTTTAATGAAGCAAATATAAAGGTTTGTTCCTTCCAAAATGGAAGTGAGTTGCTGTATGTAGGGCAAGGCTGTTTATAACATAGTGCACTGCTTGAGTTGTCATTTTGTACTATGTGCAGAGGTGCTGCAAAAGAGTGGAAAAAATGCTTGCAAATATAGTTTAAGATTTTTTTAAACTTTGAGGGACCTGTCTGGTTTAGATGCTTAGGCAGACATCAGAATTCTGTGTTTCTACAATGTAAACATTAGTCTTTAATTTTGATGGGTTATGGTTTTACATTGACTTCAGCCACTGCAAGTAAGAGACTTTCATGGCATGCGAGGTCCATTTAAGCACCTAAAGGCTTCTCAGATGAAGTTGTCTCATCTCTCCTGGTCATCTAGGTCAAGAGAGATGCCTGTTTTCTGCGCTAGACCTCTAAGATACATTGAAGGAATTGGTTACTACAAATGCCAAACTCCCCCTGCTGACTAAAGAAGGTTACAGTGACCAGTGTAGAAAGAATAGACAGAGCTGCCACATTCAATCACCTTTGTTCTCCTCGGGGTGCATGAACTTGTCTGCGCACGTAACCAGGAGAGATGGATATCTGAGTGAGTGGTGTGACCTCCAGGGATGGCTACTGTACCATGTTCCAGTGTCCCCACGATGGCTGCCAGAGCCTTGCTTGGTTTCAGAGAAGAGAAATGCATGGGACAATTTTTCCATGCACATGCAGAGAGCCTTAACGTTCCAGAGGAACCAAACATCCAAGCTTCTTATGTCAGTTGCATTGACTAACAGGTTACATAAACCTGACTTTCTCACTCGAGTCCTGCAACACAAAGAATAGTGCAACCAGGCTCCATGAAAGGAACCCATGTTTAGTAGCCTCACACAGGCCTTCCTTTTGCTCCATAATATGAGGATTGTGCATGCAGCACAATGTGCTAGGTCTGTCTCAGGGCATGCAGGAATTATCCAGAGTATTTTGGCTGCCTTAGTACTGTTCTATCAGAATTATTGCTTGTGGGACCAATTGTTTGGAAGAATGAAGCATGAAAACCAGTTTTGCTTTTAATGTAGCAGAAAATAATTCTAAAAGGTGAACAACACTAACTCCATACTCAAAATAAAGACCTAGAGTATCAAGAAATAGAACAGAAAAATGATCCGGACACCAGGATTAAAAAAAAAAAATCAGTGAATCCCCATACTGAACATAAGCTCTTTTATTGTAGCAGAGTTTACTTTGATATTAAAGTGTCTTCAGGTCATGTATGTCGGAACTAAATTAAACAAAAAACCTACACAAACACAAATTAATCTCCATTTTTGGAATGACCTTTTAAAATCTTCACATGTTTTTTCTACTTCTAGAGAGCTGGGAGAACATGGAATATTTTAGAAATCTCAGTGGATAACCCGATGAGTACAAAAATGGTGAAGGCATAGAAAAATGAAGGCTCTACATTGCACTTTGTGTTACTATAGCTTAATTTTGCAACCCTAATTTTTATGGTCTCACTAAAATTTCTAATTTATATAGAAAATCCATGAACATGGCTTTTACCAAGTGCCTAGTAATTTGGGGAGCTCAGAAAAGACCAGCAGCAAAATGCCCCTTTACTGGGAAGCAGTCCCATCACAGAGAAGGGTCTGCTGAAGTTCGTTGCAGTTCTGTTCAGCACGTCCATTTGCACCTGCAGACCCTAAACCCCGCCAGCCTACAGTGCACTTACCTCTAGTGTGCCAGACAGCAGGGAAATGGAATCAGCTTTGCTTTAAAGGTGCAAAAGTGGGTTCTGTGAGTGGAACAACACATGTGTGCTGAGTTAGGAACAGATGCCGGTTCCTTAAATATTGACTCTAGATTTAAACATCTGCTTATGTGCACGTAACTTGAGTTTCTCTGAAGCTGAAGACTTCTGATTTAGTGTGAAGGTCCAATCCCTTTATCTAAAGCACAAATAAACCAAATCTTAATGGCCTGTTATTGGCTGTGTACATAGCCTGGATCAGTTCCAGAATTTGCTTATCTTATTATTGTGGCCAAAATGAAGTGTGAATACAAGCCTTACAATAATTCATTATGGATCCATTCCAGGTTCTCCTGAAGTCCCTGTCTCTCTTTCTGACAGAATTTCACTAGTCCTGGATCAACATCTAAGACAAGTACAATAAGAACAAAGCAGAAGAAACTATTTCTTACATTTCTAGGATTTGTAAACGCTTTGGGAAAATTGTCATTTTTCAGTGAAACTTTTTCATTTAAAGTACTCCTGGCCGTCCCTCTTGGTAAGAAAAGAGATGTAGAACGTAAGTTATAAATGGGATGTAAGAATGAGATTCAAGTTTATCTATAGTTATAGTTGTTAAGTGTCTCTGTATGCAGGCTTTGCCTGTGCATAAAAACAGTTAATTATCTCATTGATGTCACAACAAGAAATTTAAACACTGGACCAACTTGAGAGAGAGTGGTGGACTGAACCTTTAGCCACTGTCTTCACTAAGGAAGTGAGTAACTGTTACGGGATCTCCCTGTTATTACAGGCAGTAATAACAAATCTCCTTGGCAGCCCATGTCTGTGTGTCAACCAGTTTCTCTCCATTGTGTTGATTCATATACCAGGTGACGAAACTGCCATCCCAGAGAGTGCTCCTAACTGCAGAGCTAACCAACCTGTACATTTGCAGGATCCTTGTAAATACTCGATAGGAACCTCTAAACATGCAGAAATCATCATGCAGAATAGTTTTTTGGGCATAGTTAAGATCATTAGGAGCTGGTGGCAGATAGTTTAAAATAATTAACAGCAATGAAAGCAGTTTGTGACAAAATGAACACACAGAACTTCGGGCCAGTTGGGTGTAGGAATTTAGCAGAACAATATTTTGGGGAGTCCTGTTCAGTGCTGCTCGAGACACCATTAAAACAAATACTCTCATCAGCACCCAGTTAGTGGCTGACCATCCTAATCAAGAGATTTTATTCCTCATACAGTCATTACCCTTTGCAAAGATCCCAGTACATCGGGGATTTTTTTAGCAACATTCTCTCCATGAATATCTGTACAACACCTAAACAAAGTCATGTTTGTCTTGATCTGCATGTCTTCAATATGCTTCATGTACAGATGCATCAATCTGTGTTCAGTCATGAAGGCAGTTATATTTTACTTGCTCGACAGTGCTTCTTTTACAGAAATCCGTAAAAAAGCTGAAGTGAAGTGCAACAATCTTTCTCAGCCAGCCTTGCTGTGAAATCAAAAGCAGAGGCACAGAAGATCTTGCGATTGACTTTCATTCTCTCTGTTTTCAAATATGTGGGGTGTTTTTTCATTCTTTAGTCACTGATTGCTTTAAGTAACTTACCACACTTTCAAAAAAAGAATTAACTCCAGCATTGCTAAAGAGAATTAGAAGAAAGAGCACCTGTTTATTGCTGTTTTAGACTTTCAAGGATGGACACATAAGAAACATTGGCAGAGTCAAGGTGGAAAAATATGCCTGAGTAATAATAGCCTTTTCAGCTGACATTAAAAAGCCTCCCGACTTGCAAAAGGAAGAGTAGAGTAGTGGGTTACAACTATAACTACTGCAACCCAGGACTAAAGTGCTTAAGTAGACAGTTCATAGTTGGTTAAAACTGAATGAGAAGACGGCCTTTTAGAAATGCCAGAAGATAAATGGAAGCTTTCTTTTTATTAATTTCTTTTGGTTAATATTATATTGAACTGAATTATCTAATTTAATATGAATCTGTCGTATTGTGCATTAACTGATTTTCGTAGTAATTTGGTTCATGAGCAACATTTTAATGAGTTTTAACAGAAGTTTTATTACATCCGTAATTACTCCAAAGTGCAGACTTAATGAAAGTATTACAAAGCATAGGTGACCATATGCAAGATCTACAGCGAATAAGAGCCTCTAATCCATGCAAGATTGATCCAAATCATTTTTCTGTGTTCAATATTATTTGTTGTGTTTTTTCCGATTTTTTGCTAATTGGGACTCATTAACAAATGGGACTCTTTGCCTGGGGAGTCTATTTACTTGTCAGCATTGTGTGTTTTATAGAATCATATAAAACACATCGAAATTTTCCTGTAAGGGAAATGCACATCATTAATACAACAGGCATCCACAGGGTATTGTTCACAGAAGATGTACAAATTAAATATCATAAATGTTAAATAATTAACAACAAGGTGAAACAATGGCCTCGTTTATTTTTTTTCTTTCTCAGCCTTCTATCAGATGCTGATAAGAGGCAGGCAATGAATTCAAGGAATAAAAGACCAATTTAGAAAATGTCTTGGCACCCACTGTCTTGAGATTATAACTGGGAGAAATCAATGCAGAGGTATACAAAAGGACAATTAGATAAGGGACAAGCAACTATTTTTTTCTATAACTACAGAAAATGAGATTATATTGGAACTAATCAGAACTCCTGAAAACAGGTACAACCTTGCTGCTTTCTGATACACAGAACACCAGCTCCCTCTTTAATAAACAACACTGCTTTCCCAGTCTCTTGGAAGAAAATCACACAAAGTACCTTTCATTTCATTCATGTCAGAAATAAAAAATGTGTAAGAAATAAAAAACGCTGGTTTAACGATCATTTCCCCAACCTTTTTGCATGGTAGTCCTTCTTTGATTATGGCTCTAACTGCAGCAAAAAGGCAAACTCTTGAACCGTCATTTTTTCATGGAAGTGGGCAAGAAATATTCTATGTCACCATCTCCCCTGGGCTGACCAGTATGAATGGCTGTATGGAAGGGAGGGTTGCAGTGCCACATAATAATTATTCTCCAGTTTCTGACAACCAGAATGCTGATGTCAAGATGATCTGTCCCTTTATGTTGCAGTATTATTTGATGTTACCCCTGGGATAAAGCCACATGACCTCCTTCTCTTCTCCAGACTGTAACTCAAGGCATAAGGTAGTCCTCCCCAAATATTTGTGATTTAAAGCACACATTGCAAAGTGTAGCCCAGCTTCAGAACCAGTGTAAGTACAGCAATACCCTTGTGATACTAAGTCTTGGGTATTAAATATGATGCAAAGGCCAGAGTCCATTGGCACATACACACCACGCTGGGGTGGCTGTTTCTTGTCTGCTCCTTAGGGCTAGCTCCTGATATTTGCATGGCTTTGGGCTGCTCCCTTCTCCCTGCTAAAGCAATCCATTCAGAGTTCAGAGCTGTGGGCTTCAATCTGATGTCTAGATATATGCTTAACCTTCACTATATAAAAATTTGATATAAAATACCTCTAGGGAAATAGACATTAATATAATGACACCAATACTATATTTCTTCTGAATTCCAACTACCTGGAAAAAAAACTTCAAAACAATTACTAGGTGCATTCACTAATATACGCAGAAACACAATGTTATATATAAATATAATATGTAAGAATATATATAGGCAATATATATTCTTTTTTGGGGATTTTAGTGCATTTATGTGACGTGCTTAGGGAAGTTTTGCTAAAGAAATTCCAAAAGAATATTCAGTCAATCTAGAAGTTTACTGGTTTTAAATATATGACACTTTTTATCGTTTTAGGTGGGACTGCCTAGTACCCCATACATATACATTTCTGACTAATTTATTTAAAGCAGAAAAAGAAGCTTACTGAGAACATGCAGATACATAAATAGCGATTTGCATTGCAGCCTGCACGTGGAAGTGGGTGCAGAGAGTTTCCTACAGATCAAACCGTTGTAGGTGATGAGAAATGTCAGCTGTGCATGTGGAGATTTTCTATATCCACATCTGTTTGATCCACTCTCTATTTCCTCATGAGACTGAAGTTATGGGCACAGCTATATCTGTTTCCCATCCACAGCCTCTAGGTATGATTTCATGAAGTGTTCTCCATCTCACAGGTTGGCTGCTCAGATTGCTCTCTGAGGACAGTGTTGAATTTTTCAGCTGAATTTTTCAGCCGAATTTTTCAGCTGGTGCAGAAGTTCTATAAAAGAATTGGCCTTCAAAATAAATTATGATTTTATGTTAGAAAAATAGAAATATACTTAGCTCCTATCTGGCCTGCCTTTATACTGACATGGTCTCTCTGGGTATTTCTCCTGGATTAATTTGCACTATGATGTGTGCAAAATGCCAAGATAGATATTGCAAGTGAGAGGTACATTATATCTAGGAAGAGACAGGAAATCTGATTATGATGGAGAAGGAAACACTTATAAGGGTGAAGAAGAAAAGTTGCATCTAAGACTTATAAAATGCTAATATGAAAGTTTGACCTTCCGACCTAGAAAGCTAATATTTTTTCTCAAAATCAGAGATGAAAACATCTTAAGAGAGCTATCTTATCCTATAAATTCATATATATAAAAGAATAGGGTATTTTTACATTGTTAAATTGTTTAGGGTGGGGTCTCTTTCAGCCATGAGACTTGCTTCATAGCCCAGCCTCATCCACGGCATATGACATTTGGCCTGGATCTCCTCTGAGCTCTTTTTGTACTATTGTAAAAACTGCTTGAAATAATCTGAGAAATAATCTCAGCCCATATGGCTGAGATTTCTGTAACGGGGATCTGTGGCCATGCATTGTGTGTTCTGAGGAGTTTGAATTAGATGACCCAAAGATAATTCCCATCTGAATTGCCACAGGATCTCACGATGCTATGAGGTACGCCAAAATGACCTTGGGATATTTGAAAACACAAAGGAGGACTTGGGAGGATGAATGAAAGTAAATTTAGAGAAGAGGTGTTTTTCATGGTTTTTTTCCAGCTTACTTTTGAATATGGTTCTGGTGCATCCATGAATAATGTCTTGGCATTTCTTGGACTGGCTGGTAGTTATTTCTGTGCCAGAGAGCACTAATAATGTGTACTAGGGCTAATTATGGATTGAGTGTTTGAGCTACCATTTTTACTCTTTACTTAGCACAGTACATCCATGCATGGAAACTCCTTTCTTATTTAGATTAAAAAATAAAGAAAAGAAAAAAAAGACCGTCAGTATAAATAATACTCTTCTCTGTGTAATATTCTTGATGAAATGTACAATTTACAACATCAAAAGAGGCAAGGTAATCTAATGGCTCTTTCTGGACTGTAATACTATGAAAATAACAATGGAAAATTTAATATACAGAATGTGCAAAGTTACTAAAACCATTTTAATCTATCACTTTGTTCTCATGACACAGAACGCACTTCCAGGTCTTTGACGACCACAGATTTTAGGTACTTCAAAGAAAAACAGCTTATTGTTATCATCTTTTTCATCCTGTCTTATTTTCATTTATTCTTTCTTAAGTTTTTTTTGTTTAAATTAATGTATTCTTCTTTCTACCAGTGTGTGTCGAAAGATGGCACCTTTGTCTAAAAGGAAGACAAGGTACAAGAGAAGATGCTGTTGAAAGCTCTGCCACGAGTGGTGCAGAAGACAGAAATGATCTACAGATATTTTTGCTTACTATCTGTGAAAAAACAGGAAAGAAGAGTATCTATTTAAAGATAGAAAGGAAAGTTTCTCAATTCTGAGAGAAGAGCATGAAGATTTTCAACACAGTCAGCTGACTTACAAGCAAGAGTCCCAAGAGAACTAGTTAAAAGAGATTTCTGAAACTAACTTCTTATTTCGTAATGGTATATTGGTAACATTGAATTGGCAAACTGATAAACTGAAAATACTTTTAGAGATTTATAATTATCAATATAATTACTTTGTCTGAAGATAAGTAAATAATGGAAATATAAATTTACTTAACTGATATAAATACAGTTAACAAAGTCATGATTAATTCATTATTCTACCAATAAAGAACTAAAGATCTAAATAAATCTTAATTCTTGTGATCATTATGGACAGCATCTTTCATGAAGGAGAGGTTTTGTTGCAACAATCTGTTAGATAGCTGGAAGTTATTTCGATATTTACTTCAGTGCCTCTGCAGCTTTCAATTGATATCATATGACATTTATATTTAAAAATACAAAAATAACCCAAACTCTAATATGTTTTAGGAAATTACCACCAAATAGACCACATCTGTATTCAAACTTTGTAATAATTCTCACTTCCACTTGTCAAGTATAACTTTGACAGAATGGATTTTCTTAAAGGTATACCAAGACAATTTTAGAAGATCTTCTAAATATCTGGGATTTGATCCAACCATGTGGAACATTCTGTGTCAACAGCCCATCAACAGAAAATCTTTACTGACAACATATGCAGGGTTTTTAAATCTCTGTAAAACGATTGAAAGAAGTGTAGATGACTGTTTCAGAGTTAACTAATATATTCCTAGATCAGAAAAATTGACTTAATTTACATAAAGGAATAGGAACTAAAAAAAAATGCTGTGGAGTTGGGAAATAAATGTGTTCATAGAGGTTCTATCTAAGACATGCAGTGCACAATGGTAGGAAGCTTAAGCTAAAAAACTTCATTTCTGTAATTTAGCACAATTTTTTATAAGCATGGGAAAATGTTTGCTGTGGTAGATACTGATCTTATTTTCAATCAGCAACCTTATATTGAAAGAATCTGTCTTTGGCAACACAAGCTGTAACTTGGCTTTTTCATGGCAGGTTTTTTCAAAAATCTGTGAAATTCTATATGGGTTTTTAAAGATTGCAACTGCCCATTCTCACCTCTTACTTCTCACACTGCCTTTATGAAAATACAAATTGTCTTTATACTTCCAGCTCCCAGTGATGCTCACAGAGTTCAGACTCTTTACCAGATCACACTGCAGTTGGTTAGATTTCATAGAACCAGAGAATGGTTTGGGTTGAAAAGGACCCGAAAAATCATCTAGTTCTAAGCCCCAAAGTATTTATTGTACACTTTTAGGACTTTGTGTTAAACAGAGGTTGAGAGGAATAGAACCATCCAGTATCGGTTGTTGAGGCTGGAATGGAATTGGGGTTTGCTTATTTCTCTTTATTTTAACGAAAGCAAAACAAAACAAAGACCCAAAAACAGTGACTTCTTTCACTGATGAATATGTCTTGTGTAAATGCTTTTGGTCAGAATAACAGCCTCATCTGGGATCAGGAAGGATCTTCATCCTGATCAAAATGACCAAAATGCTAAAGATTTTTGTTACAGGGAACTTTGCTTGCTAGGAGCTGCTGATATCCTTGACATCATGAATTCCTCCTCATTAAGGAAATTTCAGAGCAGAAACTGATGGAAATACGCCCAAGCAAGTCCACTGCTTCTAGAGCCAGAAATCATACAGTACCTTTCATAAACTCATCAGGCTTTATCCGCAAAGGTGTTGTGTCTAGTGATACTTTTAGTACCACTAGATTATGATTTGTTTTTCCTGACGAAACTATAGTTAGAATCAACAAATAACAGAAAATTCAAGGTTAGACAGGATATTTAGAGGTCATTTAATCCAAATCCTGGTCAAGGTCAATGAGATCAGGTTGCTTAGATCTCTGTATAGTCTGGCTTTGAATACCTCAAGGATTAAGATTCCACTGGCTTTCACAGCCACTGTTCAAATGTTTGAACATTGTAATAATGAAAAAGAAATCTTTATATAGTTTGATACATCTTTCTTGAATACATATCACCAAAATTGTACTCTTTGCTTGAGATGAAAATTCCTTGGATTCATGCACAATGAGTCTTGTGAAATCTGTGTTAAAAATTACTTGTACGTCTTAAGAAGATGTTTGACTTTGTCACAATTGGATCATATTGAAGATTAATAGTCTTTCATTGATGAACTTCTGTGACCAAGGCACTTCTCTTCCAGCTTTTTCTAACTAATGTTTTCCTAGATGATATCGGACAGGTTTGAAACTAGGCTTCCAAGTTTATTTCATACTATTTCCCTGCACTTTATGAATTTCATGCTGTTCCTATTACCTCTGATCTCAAGGTTGTTTAGTTCCTTCACTATGGTGAGGTAATATTCTTCTGTCCTCCAAATGATGCTACCCAATTTTGCTTGTATGCCAATATCATAAATAAAACTATTAAACATGACTATTCCCAAAATTGATTCTTGAGAAATTTCAGTAGTATCCTTCTTCTAGGCTAATATTTCCCTTTTGGTTGAACTTGCTATCAACTCCCCACTTTTATAGTTTCTCCGCTGAGCAATATCACCTTGATCTTAAATAAGTGTTGAATGTGTTTCCAAGCCAAATTATTTTCTGTATTTAGCAGTACATTTCTTCCGCTCATTAATTAATTTTCAGTAAAAGCCATCCAGTGTGATATCTAGCCTGATATAATCTACCTCTTCAAATTGCATCACCTCTTTTTTTTCCTATGCAATGTCAGTCACTTCTCCTTCAAAATTATTAAATTGGTGGCTCACAGGCTTTGTATTATCTTAGCTCATTATGGAAAATCTGCAATTAAAGAAAAGGCTCAATACTTTGAGACCTTCATGGTGAAGAGTACTTGAACGGAATAGAAGCGTCAAGTGTTGGGACTCAGTATGTAGATATTCAATATAAGAGAAGCAGAAACTACTGATTTAGGCTTCCAGTCTAAACCTTGTGAAAGTGAGAAAGAAAAGTAAAGGAAGAATTTGTAAATAATCTGGAAAGATTCTAAATATATAGTTGAAGGTTCCTATATAAAACCATATAGGAGAAGGCTTTTTGTGCCTTCTGAAAATTTTATTTGTAAATTTTCAGGTATTGGTGCCTGAGTGCATTTTAAAGGAAAAAAGACCCCAAACAAACAAAAAAAAAACCAAAACCAAAATCAAAACCAAAACCAAAACAAACAACAACAACAACCAAAAACAAAAACAAAAACCAAAAACAAAACAAAAACCACAACCAAAAACAAAAACAAAACAAAAACAAAGCAAAAAAAAACTGAAAGAAAACTTCAAGAAGACCGGATTTCTTTCTCAAATATTCTGTCTTAGCTTTAACTGCTTCCTAATCATTCTGTATTCCAGATTTAGAGCATATCCACACTTCTTCCACAGCTCAGCAAAATAAACCTGCCAAAGTACAGTCACAAAATATTTGAACTAAGACAAAATACCTTCCTTTGGCACTTTCTCTGTTTCAGAAAATAGGTTAATGTCAGTTGAACAGAATCACTGTTTGATGAGTGTGCAAAGGGGCTGTGTTTCTCTTACACTTTCCAGACCATTCCTTTGTAAGGTTGACCTGTTAATATTTTGTCCCAGTTTATTGTGCATACTGTTATCATTCCCTGCTGGAGCTTCAAGATCAAGAGGTACAGCTGTAAAAGGAAAGGAAGCACTTCGTCTTGCCAAATCTGTGCCTTTGCCTCTTATGTTCAAGTACAGCAAAGTGAGTAAGAAACACAAGATAAACCATCTAATTTTTTTTTCCTTTAATTCTGATTGTAAAATTTCTGTGATCAGATTGTGTGGACGTGCAGTCCTAAGAATTTTCTCCTTTTCACGAACTCTGTAGGAAAACAAGATAAACTGGGACATTTTACTCTCTTTCTAATCTTATGTTTTGCTAACTGAAGCTGTAAGGCTTCAGCCAATCCCCCTGAGGGGTGGGATGACACTGTCCAATCACTATTATGTAGATATCTCTGTATAAAAGTTAGAATCAAAATAAAGTCTGTCACACTTCTGCTTTCTACGGCTTGATGTGGATCTGCTCTCCTTACCGCTGCTCACAGCGACAAGATTGTAAGGCTATTTAAAAAAGAAATCTTTTGTCTTGGAATTATGTATGCTGAACTTTAAACTGATTCCCAGTGAAGCCAGCAGAATGACTTAGAATGCTTTGGACTAAGTGAGTGTGTTTGTGTGATTCTCTCTGAGATCTGTACAGGAAGGAGTTAAAATGTCTTTGGTGTAGAATTCCTGTTCACTAAATTGCCAATTAAATCAACAACATTGCTCATGCTGTTGTTACACCAAATGACCTACATGCATAGTCAGTGTAAATTTAGTTACAAGACACAGGTTTTCTTCCAAAATACTTCAGTTGGTGATTAAGATTGTGCTCTTTTGCTATGTCAGTAATCACAGTCTAAGTCTATTTCTGGTTAGTTAACTCACACAAAAAATGAAACTACATAAACTCTATAGTAGGCAGAAGCTTCTATGCATACATACAGCATACATACAGCCTGGCCTTCAGTGCTGTGAAGGTACGTGAAGTGTAAATCTGATCTACATCCCAAGAACAAGTAAATACTGACCTACCCACTCGCTGAAGCAGATACGGTGCAGAATACTCTTAAGAGGCTGTGAATACAAGAACTGGAATTTGCTGTGTAAACATTTAAATATTATACTCACTTTCTCATGTATTCTGCTATTAAACTCTCACGCCCAGAACAGTCCTGGAAAGAGAACTGAAATTGCCTTTTGATTTTGAAGAATATTCTCTCCCCATATAATCTCTAAAACACACCCTCACCTCCATCACCCATTTTCCATTCAGTCCTATTTTTTTTTCTTTGACAAAAAACAGGGCAGGAGCTGCTTCCCACATCACTTTCTTCTAAGTGGTATGTTTTGCTTCTGTTCTCACCAAAGGAAAAGAGGAGAGAGACAACGTCAAGGAGATAATGCATTTGACCTCTCTGTTAATATTCAAAATACTGGCCAGGAAGGTTAGGAGCAAACATCAGCTTTCTTTCACACCCCTTAGCTCATTCCACAAATTAATAACATCATACTGGGAGCAGCCCAGACCCTGTGTAATGAATGTTAGCTGTAGTTCCTGCTGGCTGCTTCCTAGGATGCATTTATTTTTCTCATTATCTTACACACAATCTTCCAGCTATTGTCTGCTACCCCTGCTCACTCAGGAAACCTCAGAAAGTGCTAAAGATGTCAAGAAGCAATAAGCCTCATTTATTTTTATGGCCTTCATCAGCACTTTCTTTTTTTTTGCTTAAAGGCCTATAATAGAATCCACTGATTAGAATCAGCACCATATCAGAATATAGATATGATAGCACTTTACTGAAGGTGAATGAGCTACTGAAGGACACTTTCCCCATTTGATACTTTTAGAGGATACTAAAGCTAAACAAAATTAATTGTGTTGGTACATTTCTTCTTTTCTTTCTCCTTCTTGCTACTTTTCCAGGCATTTGGAAACTGATTAACTAAAATGTTAAGGAAGATGATAATAAAAAGTCCTACTAATTAAAAGGGAATTAGTCAACTGAAACAATACCAGAAGGTAAGCAGTTGGTTTTGATAGCTGTTAATAAAATGGTAAATGTGAACAGAGAAACTTCCATGTTAGACACCATATTTACAACAGAACTAAACCAAGAAGCAAATAATTGACTTCTGTTGGATTTTTTTTTAACTTTAACTGCATCCACAAAATAGTTACAGGCCACTATATTATAAATAGACCTTCTGTTCTCTCCCTGCAGAGATCTGAGCCGAAAAATGTTCGGTTTTCAAACCCCAGGTAAATAAAGCCCATATAAAAATTTTAAAAATAATTAGTTTCTCTTGTGGATATCAATTTTCCATAGACAATCACTGCCGGAAGAGGTTTGCAGACTTCTAGCCCAGTTCTAGTTAACAATTTCAGTTTATTGCAAACTTAACAGTAACTTTTCCACTAGAATATTAGCACAAGAAAAAAGACAGAAGCCTGCATAAAAAAGGATATGGGGGATGCTTACAGTGCAACCACTAAATGATTGTATTATTGCATCTATACGCAATTTAAAATAGTTCATTTATATCTATAAAGAAAATTCACCCAAAGACTTCCTAAGTGTCAGATGCCAATACCCACACAAGCTGTTTATGTGGAACAGACAGTGTGCTTTCTATATATTCCCCTTATTCTGCTTTAACTTTCTTTTGACCTCCAGGTCACATTGTATCCAAGTTGTTCTGAGTGTTTGGAAATCTGGTCCCAGCAGATTTACTGGTGATATGGGAAAGTTACTGCTTTTGACTATCATCTTATTTTTTAATAAGTATGGCTCAGGCTAGTACAGGGACTAAAATTTTAAGAATAAGGTTATTCTTGTTCAAAGAAAAAAGGCACTCTGGATATGAAAAATTGAAAAATCTTCCATGCTAGGACTGCCCATGCAGGCGTGCAGAAAGCCTATTTGTTACCGAAACTCAAAATCCAGTGGGATATTTAAGTATTCCACTTGCCTCTCACGTATACAGCCCTTTACGGTGCATTTTCAGAGTCATGAAGGGTTGTTTTGTTTGGGTGATCAGGGTAAGAAGAAAAGTTGCTGCAGAAGAATAATGGAACAGCAATCTTATGTGACATCAACAGATTTACTATACTTTCACAGAGATTGCTTCACATTAAGACCAAGATGCAGAAATTAATCAGAAATCACGCTCACAAAAGAGAAAAGTCACATACACACATCCTAAACACATCACGCTCTGAAAGATGAAAGAAAAACATATTACTGTGCTTGGATCATCTAGTGTAAGTTTTCATTCAAACAGAAAAAATCATCTATGAAAAGAAAGCAAAACACTGACTCTTGATGCCCAGGACTGTTTAAAAAAGCCAGAGGATTATAGCCAGGATTCAGCTCTAAACTGGAACAAGCTTTCATAATTTGCCTGTATTCATTATGGGTAACCAGCTTTGCCTGTTCTAGATGTGGCTTGGAATATGTATGATTAATTACAGATGAAAGTTAGTAAAATAACATGTCAGAAGCTACTAAAATTATGCTGAGCTGAGAAAAACAGAAAAAAATGGGAAAACAGTAAATGCAATCACTCTTCATGGAAGATGTAAGAGGAAGCTGTATTCAGCATGACAGCACAAGGGGACCATTTCTCCCAAAACCTTGTTTATTCTCTGTGACAGCCTTCACAAAAGGATTCGGAATATTTACAGCCTGCTAATGGAAGTAGTCAAGCATACATAATTTCCTGGCCCCAAGGTAGTGGCCCATAAAGAGGTCTGCCCTCATCTGTGGCAGACAAGACAAAAAACTCTAAACATCATGTTTGGACAGCTCAGCCCTCAAATGCACATGTAGAGATGCAAACCTACATGCACACACACACACAGAGATACTAGTATCATGCACAGATAATTATGAAGAAATAGAGTCCATTACTATAGTAAGTTACGTTTTCAGAGATTATTATCCATGATGAAACTGAGTTCTTTAGCATGTGCTAAAATCTCCTACCTTGCCACTCACCAAGCCTTGCTTCTAGAAATCAAACCTATTTCCTTCCTCTAGAGAGAGGTGTCACTGAGGCCTAGTGAATCTACTGATCTCTTGCCCTAACCTGACTGTTTCTTCTGGCCTTTCATTCTAATTTTTTGTATGGTTTATACTTCAATTGGTGCTCTCCAGCATGAGATTTGTGAAGATCATTGATTCATGAATTGTAGAATGATTTGGATTGTAAGGGACATTAAAAACCATCTTGTTCCAACCCCCTGCCTTGGGCAGGGACACCTTCCACTGGATAAGTTGCTCAAAGCCGCATCCAGCCCTGCCTTGAACATTTCCAGGGATGCAGCAGACACAGCTTCTCTGGGCAACCTGTGCCAGTGCCCCACCATCCTCATTGCAAAGAATTTCTTCCTAATATCCAATCTAAACCTACTTTTTTTCAGTTTAAAGCCATTTCCACTAGTCTTATAACTACATGCCCTTCCTGAAAGCCCGTCTCCAGCTCTCTTGCAGCCCCTTTAGGTATTGGAAGGTGCTGTAAGGCCTCCCTAGAGCCTGCAGTTCTCCATGCTGAACAACCCCATCTCTCTCAGCCTGTCCTGATAGGAAAGTTGTTCCAGCCCTCTGAACATCTCCATTGTGTCCTCTGGACTCACTCCAACAGGTCTGTCCTTCCTGTGATGACACAGCTGATGTTTTTTATCTGAAGAACAGTGATTCTACCTTCTCTTCCCAACCTGAGAGCAGCTTGGAAATTGCAGATCGTGTTCTTTCAGGTTCATTGCACATTTGTACAGCAAAGCAGTTCTTGAGCACAACCCCAAAACACTCCTCCGAGACCAACACCACGCAGTGCTGCAGGGAACTCAACTCATCACGCACACAAAGCGCTTTTGGGGGAATTTTAAGGGAAGAAACTTTTCCTGTAATCCCCCTACTGTATTACATACATATCCTTATTAGAAGAGGCGTGCCACTGTAACCTATCTGTTCGAGTTCACAGCAGAAATTAAATGCAAACTGTGAGTGCTAAAGCCACTCACCTTTTCTGAACGAGCTACAGTTCATTAGTTAGGACTATTAAGATGCTGTAAACATCCTATATGGATGTATCACTTAATAAAAATAAGAAGCCAAAATTCCAGTATGAAATAATATTTTAGTAGGAAAAATCAAGCATTGCAGCATTATGCAATGCAATAGTGCTAAACAGGAAGTTTGCTGAGCACTTTTGACCAGCAATTTTCTAATTCTTGGTAAGTATGTTATCCATATTTTTCACAAAGTTTACAGTGTTTTGGCTAATTTCTGCTTAAATGGGAATTTAGTTTTTGGTTTATTAAAAATTTCATTCTAGGCAGATGATTAGAGAGGAATCATAAACACACATCCAGCAGACTTTAAACTTTTACAATTCAGGGATAAAAAGATCACTAAAATCTTACTACTCCTATCTAGTGAATGCTTTCCTAGGCAGACATAGACAGAGAGATGAAAATAGAGTTTTCCTGATATATTTAAGTTGATAATAAATTAAACAAATTGGATATTTAATAATATAAATACAAGTGAAATGAAACTGATTGAAATACAGTACATTCCAAGGTCCTTATTAAATGTAAACAGGAGATTTTCAGGCCCTGTGGTGCCGCACTCTTGAAGGGAAATTAATAAATTAAGGTGTGAGATTCAAGAGCAGTAATTTTTAAAAACTGTACAAAGGACCCAGATAGCATGTAAATCACTTGAAAACACAGAGAATTACAACTTATGGCAGCCATCTCTTTCTTATTCAGAATCATTAATCTCTTGGACATGACAAATATTTTTTAGCAGAAGGGAATAAATTCAAGATAATAAGTTTTAAAGTAATGAATAACTATTGCCTATGAAGTGCTTTAATGACTCTCCTTGTCAGAATTCAGACTTTATTATTAACTCTACAGAATGGCAGCAGCCTGAAGAGATACAGTTACAAATCAATTTCACGGCTTTTTCATAATGAGTCACTAATTGACCTCAGTTTCTGATGGAGTTACATATTTCCTCCCATACTTTATTTTAATGGGGTGTATATCAAGGATTTAGCGACTGGTCATAAAGAAATTTATTTTAACTCCGTGTTGCCTTGCACAGCCTTTTAATGGCAGAAATACAAATCATTCTGAAAGCATTAACTTTAACGGTTGGGATGTATTTTTTAAACTCTTTTATAGTTAAGATGATCATCGTTTTGTTAAAATATGTGCTTGATTTCTCTACTTTAAAATAAGAAAGAATTATAGTGAAAAAAGACAATTCAGATCCTACACATAACACTAATTATTGCAGACTATAAAACATTTTACTTACATACTACATGGTCTTAAAAAGAAATTGCATTAAAATTAACAAACAGCTTTGGTAAAACCGTGCTTACTACACTCTGTGTAATTATGGACAACATCCTTACAAAGGTATTTGGAAAATGGATAGCCAAAATGTATTTTTAAATTCCACTGCATCAGATTTTTTTCTGATTTTTATCTACAAGAAGCTCAAACATTTTTCCACATCTCCTTGGGTGCTTGAACTACTATAAAATGGAAATATTTGCCTTATTCCAAACCAGAGAAAATCTAATGCAAATCCAGTTATTTTAAATAGGATTATTGTACCAGTCACACTTGAGTTTGTAAGGCAAAAGAGCCAATATTTGGAAGACACGGGCTTCCAGAAGTCCTTTGGGAATGTATATTCACTTTAGATCTCGTTCTGGGCATGATTTAAAACAGAGAAGGGGAGAACAAAAGAAGAAGAGATGAGTAAAATGGCTGCAGGTCCACTTGCTTATCTGGCCAAGCCTTGCACTTGATGGCCACGTAGGTGGTCTCTGCAGGTCTAGGGGCCATCAGCTATCCATTGGAGCTATCCAATGCTGTCCAGTGGAGCATTGTTGAAGTGCATCAGTGTGTTGTTATAAGACCAGAGGGAAAGTATCATTGAGAAAAAAGTTGTTTGCCTTCACTTGCTATACATTGTGCCATGTAAAGACGATAAGAAACGTAAAATTGCGCAAATTACACTAAACGCACACATTCAAGTTTAACTTTTGTACATAAATCAAATACTCCAGTTCAGCCATGAACTTTTACTGATTATAATTTTTCACTTCTACTGTTATAAAATCCCAATTCTAGGGATCATAAAATTTTCAGTCTTAGAATCACAGTCATAGAATTCTTGGGTTGGAAAGGACCCTAAAGATCATCTAGCTCTTATTCCCCCGGCCATGGGCAGGGACACCTTCCACTAGACCAGGCTGCACAAAGCCCCACCCAACCTGGCCTTGAACACTTCCAGGGATGGTGCTGCCCCAGCTTTTCTGGGCACTATATGCCTTGTTACACAAAGTCAGAAATATAATGGTGTATTTTAAACATCAAATCCATGAAATTACTGTGGCAAGTCGGGTTTTTTGACTGTGTAAGTGAGTCTTAAAAAGACAGGGCAAGGAGGAACACAACACACAAACAAGCACCTCCAAAGCCAGATGCAAATATAGCAGCCATACAGGCATCTTTAGAAAAAAAAATCCTTTAACATCTTATCATCTTATAGTGACACCAACACGTGTCTTGGTATTATCCAGACAGACTGAACAATATTTTTTCCCATAAAAATTTGATGGTGGCAGTAAACTATGGGGAAAGAAGTAAGACAGATTCCTTACTTCATATGTGACGTGCACAACAGTGCTGTACTTGTTGGTACAAAGCTGTCTGTTCTTTTCTGAGAATCAAACCAAATATATATTAAAAAAATAGCAGTACATCATAGACTGGGAGATAACTCAGGCTTTGCTGTCATACGGACAGATTTAAAGCGCAGAACTTTAGTGGAAAATGGGAAAATTTAATATAAAGGAAAAAAATGAATAAGAAAGACATATGAAGAACTCATTACATGTGCCAGAAATTCTAGTCCTAAATTAATACAAGACAGTGTGAAATAATGCAGCAGCTGCAGCAGAGGAACATGGGGAAAAGCTAAGAATTGCCATGAGAAAGAGAAGAAAGAAATATGAAAGCTCTTTGACTTTAAAGAATCCTGTGAGAACAAAAACTCTACTCAATAAAAATTATTGGGCCGTTTTCACATAAATGCTTCTATTTTTTACAGGGCAAAGAATGGAAAGAACAGGGTTTTTTTCAAGCAGAGTAAACCTCTTCTAACTTTTTCTTATAATTCTGCGTCAAAGGGTACCCCGCTTCACACACAGATGGAAAAGCTGGAAAAAATAAAATAATGCCTATATTTCCTTACACTGATGTTTGGCAATGTGAAGGAAGAGTCGTGATTTAAACCAATGTAAGTATGCAAAGATCAAGAGATGACTTATACTTAATCCTGTAATTACAGATCCATAGAGTTGTTAAGGTTGGAAAAGACTTCTTAGATCATAAAGTCCAACCAGCAATGCTTTGCTGTGCAATTTAAATTCTTCAATGGAACAGGTGTTTGCTCCTAGCAGTATTGAACTGTGCCTTAGATGGCTTGCTGTACAATATGCAGCACTAAAACACATAAAGACGTGCCATGCTTTTCCCAGGTTGCAGCCAGCCTGGAGCAACAGCTTATGCTCTGTCATCACTAGGATTTAGAATGCTTTTGATGTGTCACATCTCTGCTGAAAGCTGCAGTGCAATCAAGCCCTAACTGTGAAGGAAAGCAGGGTCAAAGTGTACCATTTCACTGCTTTAATTGTCTTCTAAAGATGCTTCAAGGGCCTACAATTAACCTGACTTGAAACTGGTATTTTGGTAAGCATTATGTTAATTATATACTCTTATACATACACCTATATATTTGAAACATTAAATGTTCTTAATTTTCTTTTGTAGAGGTAAGCCATTTTTCTTCCTTTCCTTTTCTGCACCACTTTGCCATATAAAGAAATAAAACAGTGTCTGAACAACAATGTTTCACATATACATCGCTAAAATAAATAATTGCATTTCTCTGTGCGTGCGCTCAAAAAAATCAAGTGGGGCACACTTTGTTTGAAGTGTCCTTTGGTAGTTCATCTTTATTAAAAGTATAATCTATACTATGCAAAAAACATTAGTTGCTTTGCTCCCCACTCCATTTTTCCTCCTTGTATATTAAAAATGTATTAAGATGTTTAAACTGCAAACTTGAAACACAGAAAATACATATAACACAAGCTTTCACTCAGCTTCCATAATGCTTGAATCATCTCAAGTTACACATTCAGAGATTTATCCCCATAGGACTTTGCCTCATTTAAATAACAGCCAATTTATTCCCAGTTTCTGTTTATCTCATTTGGTGTATGTGCCAGACATTATTTAACACAAACAATTTAAATCTTGCAGCAGTTCAGCATCATTAGTGTCTTAATGGATGCAGAGATGGGTGACAGACTGCGGGAGAAAGGAATAGTGTAGGCAAGGGTGATGTTAGCAGTGCCAAAGTCGTGGAGCAGAAGAGCACTGATGGGTGCATGAGGGGCTTCATGTAAATAGGATGGGATGGAATGGAATGGAATGGAATGGAATGGAATGGAATGGAATAGAGTAGAATAGAATAGAATAGAATAGAATAGAATAGAATAGAATAGAACAGAATTAGAATATTTCAGTTAGAAGGGACCTACACGGAACATCAACTCCAGCTGCCTGACCAATTCAGGGCTGGCCAAGTAAAAGCATGTTATAAAGGGCATTGTGTCAATATCTCTTAAACACTGGCAGGCCGGGAGCATTGAACACCTTGCTAAGAATGCCTGTTCCAGTGTTTGGCCACCCTCTCGGTGAAGAAATTCTTCCTCATGTCCAGTCTGAACCTCCTGTGGTGCAGCTTTAAAACATTCCTCCGCATCCTATCACTGGATACCAGGGAGAAGAGCTCAGCGCCTCTCACTTCATTTCCACTCCTCAGTAGCTGTAGGGAGCAATTAATTCACTCCTCAGCAGCTGTAGGGAGCAAGGAGTTCAGCCCTTAGCAGATCCTGGCTGAAGCAGGAAAAACAGCTCCTAAAAAGAGCCAGAGGAGCGATGTATTATTTCCTTTGTATTTGAAGATAGCCTTGGGCTGTGGTAAGTTCGTACTGACTTTAGTGAAGATAATCCTCCTTTAAGTTTTAGTCACACATGCACACAAATGGATCCTCGTGCAAAGTTGCAAAAAGCATCCTAACTCTTTATTTTAGGTTGTAATTTCAGAATTTATGGTTTTTGCATATCTGACTCATGATTTTTCAACAAAAAAAGGTTTCTCAGTTCAGATGACAAATTGACACCAGCAGTTTGTGTAGCACTGGAACAAGAGTCAGATACTCACTTAAACAGCACTATTGGCAAATATTTAAACTAATACCAAACAAAATGGTTGTATTAAGCATATACGAGCATATTTAAATCAAGTAAAATGTAAGATTATACCTATAAATTATCATCTCAAATAAAAAATTTTCTAGAGAACTTTTAATATTTCATTACTTAATTACATGAGGAGTTATAGAAACTCTTTTAAAACTTTTTAAAAATCCTTTACCCCAAAATAAGGGTAGTACAATTTTCATCTTTTATCTTGCTGGCCCTTTCCTAATGGTTTATAAGTATCTAGGGATCTTAACTGACATGTTTTGGATTTTGATGTGTGTTTGCTTACTTTTTTAAATTTGGCTAATCCTTAAGCATAACATTTTTTGGATATTTTTTCCCAGTGTTTTTCTAGAGTGCACTCATTGATGTACATCATTGTAATGTTATTTGTATTAGAGAGATGTTTCACCACTTTGATGTTTGCTCAAGAAAATATAATTTAAGAGGAGACTATAAGATACGGGATACACTGCCTTGTAAACAAATCTCTGCAGATCTGGAGCTGTTGATTAATCTGGCAGGACAACCTATAAACACTGCAAGTGGGATCCATCTCAGTTTTAGACATGCATGACGTACATCTTGAAGCCTTCCCTCATCATCAGGGCAGTGATACAGGGAGTTTCAGGGCATGTTTCACTCATCTTCTGGAGACAGACACATTAGGACGAGGTGAAGCATGTCTTACAAAGTCTACTTCTCTCCACAGAAGAAGAGATTCCTGGGAGACTGCCTGAGATGTAGACCTCTGCATTTTGGTTAGGTAAGATGAATTACATCCAGTACCCCTAGAGTGCTTTTGAATTGTTAAAATTTCTTGTACCTAAATAAAACAAAGCAAAACAAAATAAACCCCAAACAGCTAATTAAACAGCAACCAAACAAAATCACAAGCAAACTTGATTTTCCTAACTATAGGCATTTGGGAATTTTTTCTAGTTTATCTTTGTCCATGGAATGACTTACAAACAAGTTATCTGTTAGAGTGCACAGAAGCATTTTGAAACAATTGATAGATCAACCTATATTTTAAAGGGGTGTTCAGATCCACAGAAAGCTGCATTAGCCTTTAAACCTTCTCTTAAAATCTCTGGCTCTAGTATTGATAACAGATATGAACCTTGTGCTCATAAACAACTGAGTTTGGCAATTCCTTTCATTTCTGGAGCTACTAATTTGCCTTGGTTCTCAGGGGAGTTACCTGGTGTCCTGGCTCTCTGCAAAAAGCACTGCTTGATTGCCAGAGAGGTGAGATTGTCCTTTGGGGGAGGGGCAACTCCATGAAGTTACTTATCTAGAGAGCTTCCTGATTTTTTTTTTTTAACTGTGTGACATAAGAATACCCCCAGGATATTTGCGGAAGACACTGTTCATTCCAAAACATTGCAATTATCTCCAGCTCCTTCATGTGTTTCATCTGACAATTACAATATTTTGGAAAGACTAATGACAGGGCAGGGAGAGAGAGAGGGTGTGTCTTCTCTTTCATAGTCGTGGTCATGATGCCTTGGTTATACATATTGGCCATCTTGAAAACACCCTTGGACAAAAACAAGAAGTCAATACCGGCTCCCACAAATATTGCTTCAGGAACTCACCTTGTGGAAGCGGACTTCACACATGGGTAAGCAATCCTACCATGACACTAGCTGAAGAAACTAAAATTTTTGGAGGAAAAGAACTATAATCACACACTGACAGGATGAAAAAAATTCATTTCATCTTTAAACATATTATTTATCTGTGCATCATTGAGAAATCTAGCTGCAATACATATGTTTAGATTTCTAACAAATATTGGTCATAAGTTTCCTATTTTAGCCAATCAAATCACAAGAATAGGATGGCCTGGCATGTCAAGGATACTTAAGACTATTTGATTCTACCTACAAAGAGACTCACAGGGAATTTTTACATCTGCTTCTTCAGGTATGCAGACATGCCTGGGAACATGCCTCTCTATCACTGAGGCCAGCTGACATAGAAGAGCCCAGGTTTTACAGCACTAGTAAATTCTCAGCCTGCAGACAGAGTCTGCTTGGAGAGTGCCTCCTGGGTGAAGTTGCTGGAAGAATCCTGCTTCCAAACTGAACTCAGGAGCTGTTTACGGCAGAGCTGGCAGAAGCAAAAAGCCTGCAAGAACTGCCTGAGAAATTCTGCAGTCTGTGCAGTCACATTCCTGTGCCAGGCACTGTTCTCAGCTCTGTTTAATATACTGATGTGGGCAGAGCCAGACTATATTTCATCCTAAAAGGTGAATCAATCTTTCATCATCGGGGTGTAGATACCTCTGTAGCTGGAAATGCTACCCAGACTGTATTACACCTTCATAAAAATGTATCATGCTGAACACAGAGCTCAGCCCTCTGGCACTGTAAGAGGACAGATTTTAATGGCATCTCCAAAATAATATATTCTGTAAGTGACTTACACAAAAGGTCTAAAAGGTCAAATCAATATAACAATCCCTGTCTTATATTTACCCATCACACTTATGCTCATGACAGAGAAGAAGGAAAAGAAAATTACTTTTTTAGCACTTGCTAGGGGTTAAAATATTGGTGGTTTATAAACCAAAGTGGGAAAAGATGGAGTTTCAGAGTTGCAGAACAACAAAGGAGAAACATTTATGTGCACTGACAACTTTTTAATATAAAAGCAGATCATTACATGCCTCAGCTGGCCATACCTCCAGCAACAGCACCAGAAAGAGACATATATTTTTTACTTAGCTTGCTTATCAAAAAACCTCTGCAGATTTGTTTGGTCTGGAAAAAAATAGATTCTTAAAATTATTTGATGCAATAGTTTCTGAAGAAATTTCATGTTCTCCAGTACTCCTTCATTTCATCTATCATATTTCTTAATTTAGGTTTTCTTCAGAAATGTTTTTGTGTAAATGGGAAAAATGAATATAAGTGATTCCCATTAACTTCTTGCTATTAGTGTGAAATCAGAGTGTTGATTTCTATCTTATAATATCCAGCAATTGCTGCATTGTCTCTGCAAGAAACTGAAAGTTAAAAAATAAGAAAAAAAAAAATGAATATTAGAAATAAAATGAAAACAAAACATAGAAGTGATATACTGCATCATCTATTCCATTTCCGTATCTGAAAATAATGGTAGTAGAAATTTTGCGCAGATTAGTTTTGGGAGTTCCAATATCCAGTTTTCCCTTTCCTTTCCTTCATTTTGAAATGTAGTTATGGAATTGAATGCTGAAATTACAGGTAGAAATACACCAAGTGACCAAAAGCAATTGTTTGGGGGATGTTTGAAGATCTCAACCAACTTAGTGTTAGTAGGAAATCTCAGTATTTCAAGGTGCATTATATTCTTGCCAAGCAGCGCTGGTTGATATCAACGTGGGTAATAAAATATCACAGAAGATTTTCTTTTATAATGGGGCTCATCTACCACAGAAGGAATCTCAAAAAAATTTTATTCAGCTAAGGCAGAAAATTTCATTGGGAAGCAGAGAAGGAAGGTAGGGATGCAAAAGGTCTTGGTATGGTCTGTGAAGTCCAGAAATGCTCCCCATCTGCCAGGCCTGAACCTGTATTTGGTGAACTCCAACTGGTATGATGGGTCCAAGGAGGATGCAGGTCCTGAGCTGAGCAGCTGAGGCCAACACCAAACACACCACAGTGCACATCTCCCCATGCTGCCTTCTGTTTTCAAAAGTCTTTCTTCCTGAGCACCAAATAACCATTGTATTCATTTCCTTCTGGATTCTTCATTCTCCATGACAGTCTTATTTCATGAACACTGAGAGCCTAATAACAAGATTTAGATAGTCATACATGTTCTGTCTTCTCTGCTGTAGGACATGACTTTGTACTCTGTCAGATAAGTATTTTTCTGCCTTTGAGCTGGAACTCCAGCACAAGTGGTTCAAAATTTCAGTAAAGACTGTTTTCTTTTTTCAATACAGCATCCTAGTTATCTTTGTAGTCCTATAGAAACTAACTTTATATTTGAAGGCTTCTTGGACACAAAAACTGTAAAGGCATGATTTTGGACTATCAAAAAATCATAGTGATTTTCATTCATTTACGGAACAGGATTACCTAGCAATGCAAAAGAAAAGAGTTTGCATCCAAACTGAGCTCCTTCTAGAAAGGAAACAAGCCTGTGACACTGACAAAAATCAAGCTTCAGATGAAGACATGCATGTAGGATGCTTAACAAGAGTGACAGCCTATGGGTTTATATGTCATGACTCCAAAAGACCCTGTCATTGAACTTTTAAGTTTTTTTGCCTGCTTCTTCAAATGTGTGACATGGAAAAAGCACAAAGTTCTGATATATAACAGTGCACAATAAGATAAATTATAAGAGAACAACAAACAATGCTTATTATTTTTTCTTTTAATAGTTAAGAATGACTGTTAAAAATAACTACACTTTCTAAAATTTCTGAATTAAGGTTTTATAGGAATTTAAAAGAAAATCTTTATAGTTTTGACTTTTCGAGTACAAATGAAGCAACCCTCCAACTAAATGTTCTAATAAGTGAATTTTGGCAAGCGTCTCTTCAGACTGTATTACTAGAGCATGTCAGCAACAGGCAGGTCTTATTATCCAGGAATAAAAGAGATTATCTGAACTGCAGCCTCTGGGTCTGAAGTGTCTCCCCATTTGAACTGCAGGCAAGCAGGAACATATAAAGTTTTGTGGTCTCCTGATGACTGAGCAGAGTGCTCAGAGTCAAGATTTCCATCCAGATTTTCATCCCATTTATAAAAAATAGAGCACTGGCCAGAGCTGGAGGTAGATGTTCAACAGAGCTGTACAGCAGACATGCTGCAAGCATCTTTGCAGAAACTCCTGCTACCACCCTGCTGCCCTGTGAATAATTTTCAGGGCTGTCAGTTGGCATCCTCATTTGCATTACTCACAGATGTCCCTGAAAAGCCATGTATCCTGGCACCATTCTTATGACACAGTCTGTGAAATGAATGTTCTGTAATTTTAAATTAAACATCTGCAGGTTTTTTTAGATATCTAGATTTCAAGAAATCCTGCTTCCATTTACAAGTTAATTCAGTTTAGTTCATTCAAATTCTGCAAGAACACTGAAGATCTTTGTATCTTGCAAGAACATAAAATGCCATAAATCAAGTGGAACATATAACTCATCGCTTGCCATTTTTGAGGAAGATCAGGAATAGATGGAGAGAAATTAGAAAAATTAATTCAACACATATTCTGGTAAAAGTACGAACAGAACAGCTCTATAGTTTCCAAATTGATATATAAATTTATTAGACTTTTTTTTTTGTTGTCTTTCTAGCAAATTCTAATGTTTAAATTTCCTAGTCATAATTTGCAAGAGTACATTTTCCACATCTTAAGGCAGTAAACAGGCCTAAATTTATCCTCAGTCTATGGATTAAAGTAGTTGGTGTTGGTACACTTATGTTAGTATCTCTGGAGTAGAAAAAAACACCATTGTCTACATATTTCATCTTAAACTATGTATTTGAAAGGCAAAATCTCAAAAATTTCCCCATTTTCCTTCCAGATTGGCTGCTCAAGCATCTGTATTGAGATTATGCCAATTTCTATGGATATATTTCAATAAACTTCCAATATTCAGAGATATGTTGCAATGGGGCTTAAAGATTGTATTATTTATGTTATTTGTAGCTATACACAATACTTCGCAAACTAAGACTCGAGGCGCATTAGTATTGCTTTGTTAAGCTCTAGTGACTGCCTTAATTTTACTATAGGTGTAAGAACCACTCATTAAAAACTAATGTCAGAATCAAAGATAGCACAAACTTCCATTATGCAAACATGAAATTGACTGGAAGGTCTAATGAGGTAGAAAGATACCCCACGTGTCAATAGAAAATCATCTGCTACTAACACAGCACTTCTTCTGGGAATTTCCCTCATCTACGATAAAGACTTTGTTTACTGATATTCGAGTACTTGTTAGGCAGACAAGTCATGTAAACAGAGTAAAAGAACATGGGGAATCTCAGACACAGTCTATTTCCTAATTTAATGGTATACTTAATGCTGTTGTTCATCTCAAATTGGTCAGTTTTTGACAAGATTTCAGTCATTGCATCCTAAGAACTGTGAGAGTAAAGGAAACTGATAGGTGGATTTAAAGTTCCTTTCATATAATTGATTTACATTCCACGGAATTAATTCTTCTGCTGTCTTTAAATCTATATTTAGAATTAGTCAGAGTTTAAATAGACATCCATGAAAAAAAGAAGATGGAGTAGCAGTACATTTATGGGGTGTTACCAACTTTTAGCAATAAAATGAGAATGTAGCCAAGTAAGTACAAAAATTAACTCAAGAGATCATCTTGTTAATCTTTCCATTTTGAGAAAACTTTAATAATTTTTAGAAATTCTCCAAGAGATGTTCACCTAAACTGTTTTTTTTATCCTACAGGATTAAAAGCTTCAAAAACTTACTTTGCTAATCGGATGATGATGGGGCTTATTGTCTCCTGGTAAAAGTGTTTCAAAAGTTGTTAATTAAAAAAAACTCTATAATCTTGGGTGTCATTATAAACTTCATATTATACAGTTTTATATTATAAAGTTTGCTGACCCAAGTGACAACTGTCAGATATTAGGAAGTTAAAAAATTTTGGAGCAGCATCCCAAAGTATTCACTATCAGCTGCAGACTTTGGCATCTTGCTTTTTTCTTCCTCAGTTTCTGGAAAAACTGAGGAAAATAACAAATTAAAAGACATGGTAATTTTCAGAGCAGCATCAATTTATTCACTACAGATTGTGATCTTGGCAATAAGGCATCACTAATCCACATCTGTTCGGGATAGGAACATAATGATGATGGAAATGCTTTGCTTGTGTCTCTGTTTGATATTTGCCTTGGGAATGTGAGAATACATTTGCATATTCTAGGAGGACCATAATGTGAATAAAGAATAGTTTTTCACTATGCAGAGCTGTAATATAAAGCTTGATAAGGGGAAGACATTTCCTAGCCATGGTCCCTATCAGCCTGCAAGTGAGCTAATGTGCTAAGAAAAGGTGTAAAACTCGTGTTCAAGATATCAAGCTATCACATGTTTAATCTGAAACTTTATTACAAATATGGCATAAAGTGCCTCTCTGATGAGATATGGCATGACCTCCATCTCCTGAGAGCCCAAAATGAATTCATGGACAGCCACATACCTTCTAATTATTGCTGTAAGAGGTTGTAATTTTGGGAGCATTACACTTTATGACAGGCAGCATGAAAAAATAATCTGAGCTTTTAAACAAGAGTTAAGATAGATCAGTGCAAAACCAAAATGTTAAAATACTATATTACTGCTTTCGCAAGGATACTTGCCAATTATTATGAAGGTTTCACCAAAAAAAAGTTATGTTTTTCATGGCTTTTGCAATGAAAATATGCAAAATAATCTGAATACAGTGAAAAAGATTCAGTATTAGACACAAAAACAAAAGCCAAGAATGACTGATCTAATACTGAATTTCTCTGTGGCCTTTATGTGAGTCATAGTTTGATGGATTCTTAGACACCATCCGATGGCATGCAAGAATTAAATTGAAATAATTTACTAAAGCACAAGAGTATGCATCCTTCATTCTAATTACAGCAGCTTTATTATTAATATCTGCAGAATCAATAAGAAAGTATACCCCTATGTGTTATTAAATGTCAGCTTTTCCCATTAAGTATTATTTAAGTCTCAGTTTAGTAAAGTACTTAAGCAGAAATGTAACCTTAAGGAAGAATAGTTCCAGTGACTATATAGCGAGAGGCAAGATAATCAAATTTAAATATTAAGTAAAGCCTGTCCTGAAATGGGTAATAATAGATTGCATAGCTTGGACAGTAGATTTTTAATTGGCAATCTCTAGTCACTTTGCAAAAAAGCAAAGTACAGTTATGACTGCTAAAGATGTGAGAAGTCACTCAAAGAGGTGAAGTGATTTGGCCAAGGTTATTTCTAGTTCACTAAGCAGAATTGTGGAATCATCTCAGCTCAATGCATAAGGCCTGGGTCGGTTGTCCATTCAGTGGGCCATGATGCTTAACAAAATTGTAACAAAAGTAACCCCACACATCTTTTATTTCATCCTAAAATTATTTTTTTTCAGTAAATTACTACATTGACAGAAGACTATTTCACCTAAGGGCAAGAATATATACCAGACATAACCTTCTTTTGTCTACTAAATACAGAAATGCAACTTCTGATTAGTAATTGTGTATATTGCGTATAACCCCGAAAATATGAGAGATTTTATCAACATATCTGTGAGGATATAGGAAAACCAAATGGACTGAAGATGCAGTTAAAACAGATTTCTTGTATTTATTGTCCTACCCTCTGTAACTGTCTAGACTCTCAAAATCCCAGTGAGATAAAGAAATAGTGCTATTGCTTTTGAAATGCATAGTTATTTAGTTTTCACTGAAGACAACTAAGTTGCTTAGGAAAAAAGAGCCAAAAAAGCCCTGGTGTCCCAGAAATTTAGCAGAGGAAATGTAGATCTCTGTAACTACTCTGCTCCAACTAGATCCTTACGGATTTTATGGAGAAAGAATAGTACTCTGTGCGACAGTGTGTCTCATTCTAAAATTGGTCAGAGGGATTGACCTCTGAGGGCTAGAAAAAGGACAGAGACTTTGGTATGGATTCAGAAAGGGTCTATGGTGTGGTCTATTTTCAAGGGACTTGTGGACACTCATGTGTCTGTGGATCAGGAGACTGAGGATGTGCGCATATCCGCAATCCTGGTCAGCCAGAGAGGAGAAAAAGGGTTGTTTTGTCCATGTTGGTGCAGGTGGCATAGGTGTTAATCTAGGGGATAATAAAGGCACTGCTCTCTGTCTGTGTTAGTCTGTGAGGCTGAGCCTGTGTGCATTGATTATCTCGGCATCTCTAAGGTATAGTCTCAGCCTTGTTGTGTCCAAACTTGCGAACAGATGCAGTAGCACGAAGACTGAAGTGGAGAAAGCTCTCAGGTCTTAGAAGCTCTCAGATCTGCGTTTCCTTAACAACAGTACTGTGAAACAGTAGGAAGATTTTTGCCTTTTTTTTTTTCCACTTAAGGAAATTTCTGAGAGAAAGCTTTGCAGCCTTTTAAAAGAAGCAGTATGCATGACGTGTATATTCTGGTAGTCTTGCCTAGATCTCTAATGAGACCTGATGTCTTCATGTTGTGGTCTAGTGCAGCAACAGGAACTTGCCTTTGTCCTGTTAACAAGACATCTAAATGACACCACTTTCAAGCAGAATCAATATTCAAGTTGCTTCTGTTAGCAAGAAGACTCTCCAATGACTAATGAAAACTAATGAATCTTGTCTTCCTCACAACTTGTCTCCTATATTTCTTCTAAGATATTGGAAACTTCCAAAATTTTCTCAAGAACCTATGCACTTCAATATCTCCAAGTTTATCCTGGAGTCCAGCATATATTGTCACTTCTGTGGGTCTCACTCCAATACAGAACTGCATTAGTGCTGATTTGTTATCTGGACATTGGGGTGGGAGGGTTGTGGTTTTTTTCTTTTGTTTTGTTCTCTCATTGAGATCCCCTTCCATCACAATCTACTCTACAGAGGAACTCTAGTGTGACTAAATGTACAGTGAAGCTAGCAGGCATTGTAATGCAATATACACGCAAAAGCATTTTGTCAGAAAATCAGACTGCTCCTCAGCTACTCAAAGGAGCAGAGTGATGGTCTCTGTATGGCTGGACAATTCTTTATTGCAGTCATCAGAGCTACTTGGCACAGAGAAGAAGATGCCCCAGTCAAAAAGTTAGTGAAAATATGTTTGTAGAAAGTGTCTAATAACTCCCCTTCTCCCTCATACATATTATAGCAAAGCTATCAAAAAATCACCCAAATATCAAAAAGCCCCCCAAAAAACACCCACCACTGACAAGCAAACCTAAAGCCATACAGGTTGGTCCTTAGATGGAGAAATTCTATTAGCACTGTATTGCTATGCCATTGCCTACATAATTCAAGTGTGAAATGCCTTTAAATGCAATTTAATTAACCATGCTACTGCTTAAGGTTTCTTGGTACATAACTTGTCAGGCAGCCTCAGAATTTCCAAGTCCCTAGGTATTGTCTTCACCAAGACTGAAACAATTCACTTGTCAGAGCAAATCACATACCATAGCAGAAGTTAAATACATATTCAGAGGGATTATTACACCAGATAGCATAAAGGGTAAAAAAACCAAAATGAGGCAAAGGGCGAATTTGCACCAGGGAATGAAATTTGTCTTTTTTTGAAGAATGCCTATTACTGTCCAGAGAGTTTAGCATTTTGCCTGCTGCTTTTTTGTGCATCTTACGTAGTGTAAATCTTTCTTAATAGACTTTATTAAATAGCCTTTCATTCTGTCTCGGAAATCCCCCCCAAAAAACAAAGGCAAACATCTGCTTTGGGAAACAAATAAGCTACCAAGAAACTTTCCAAAAACTGACTTTTTGTTCTCATTAGTGAGAATATTTTAGCTTATGTCCTAACACTTTAAGCAAAAATTTTATAAAATATAGAACCATTTGTAACAGATATTACAAATGTATTGACATATATTCCGGTGTAATGTGGTTTCTCTTTATGGAAAAACACCATCAGCTCTTTCTTTCTTGGCAGGAAGATACTGCCTGAGATATTTTGCCAACAAAAATCCATAGGTTAACTATTCTTAAGAATCAAAAAAAAAACAAAAAAACAAAAAAAAACAAAAAAAAAAAAAAAAAAAAAAAAAAAAAAAAAAAAACCCAAAATTGTTTAAGAAAGAAACTATGACAAA
>VZTG01004619.1:624497-664634 GCA_013397845.1 Melanocharis versteri
AAGAGAGAAACTATGACAAAGCAATGATATAAAGTTCTGACTACATAATTAAACCTAGAGCCAAACCAAATCAAAACAAGAAAAAGACACACCAAAAAAAAAAACAAACCTCAAAACACCATACAAATAGCTCCCATGTTTTCACCTTGTTAGTTTTAATAATTTCCACTGTTCTGGTGACACTATGCTGTCACCTACTGGTTACAGAGACACTTTATAGTCATTTGAAGAAAAATAAGAAGCAATAGGGTTTGCTTTGTAAGATCTAGAGCAACTATTCAGCTAGTGCAAATTAATCCAATTTTCTTTAAAATTAGTGGCATTTGGATGGTTTGAAGTATCTGAATGGCTACTGCTGGCTTGAAGAGAGAAGTTTTAATCTCTTCTACCATCAGAGCCCTTGCAAAATGTCTAGTTAAAATACAATGTGGGTGTTGGGAAGAAAGGGTTAAGAGAAGAAAAATGGCAAGGAGGATGGTAGATTTGCTCAAGCGACCTTGCAGATGGATATCTGGAAAATAACAATGTGGGAAATCCCATATATTATGCCTACTGCTCTCTATCCTCGGTCTGTTTTGAGAAGTAGATTTTCTGTGTACAGATAACGCAGGTGTTTTGAGAGACTTGAAGGCACTCTTAGGGATGTGCTTGAGCTCCCTGTTTTGGGAGAGAGAAGATCAGAGTTCAGAGATCATAAAAAGCACAGAGATCACAGCATGGTGGCAAACTCCACATGTGTGGACAAATGGGTGCAAAAAACAGCCCAGCCACCCCTCAGCATGGACTGAGCCTGATGGTCCCTGCGTTCTCACTCCTGTGTTTCTGCCCAGGTGCTGCTCTGGGATCCTCGGTTAGCAAGGTAATGGAATAAATTTACTTTTTTGCATTTCAGCCATGGTTTTGTGGTTGTTCCAGCTGCCTGCCTGAGTCACATAATGGGGTATAAGCTTTCACATTCAAATGGGTCACATCCACAGATTTTTCCTGCTGTTAATCACTATTGTGTTAATGTATGGAATAAATGGGTTAATAAATATGTATGTTAATAAATGTATGGAATAAAACCTGTTACTGAAGTCCTGGTTCTAATCACCACCAGCAGCATTATGGACTAAAACCTCTGCACACACCTTTCACGGTTACCCCACTGCTTTGTTTTTCTTTCTTTTAATTTGTGTGACCTCTACTGCATAGGATCGTCCTGGCTGACTGTCACCCGGCTATTTCAGCCCTGGAACGTGGCCAGCAGCTCTCCTTGCTCATTCAGTTCTTAGGGTGAGCACATACTGGTGTCATATGCTTCTGATTACCAAGCAGTTGTGCCTTGCATTCAACGTGGTCGTGTGCTGATGGCCTGGACTTACTGCCTCTCTGAGAAGAGGAATGTGAATCAGTGCATATAAACTCCTGTTGCTCCAGTGTTTGATCATACCTATGATTTCCTGAGAAAGGCAAGGGGAAAAGGTTCAGCCCAAACTCCAGACTATTACTCCAGGGAACCAAAAAAAATGTTGGCCAGCCAATAATAGGTAAACATGTGAGGAGTTTGCAGTTGCTCTGAGAAGCCTAATTGCATATTTGCTGTACATTTTCCTGCTCAGCTGCTGTACATTGTGATCCACATCTCTGACAAATTGCCACTGCCAGAAAAAAAACACAGATGGGGTGGATCCTGAAGTCACCTTGTGGAATTACAAGTGTTTGTCCTCCTATATTCATACAATCAAAGAATAGTTTGGGTTGGAAGTGACCTTAAAGGTTATTTAGTTCCATGCCTCTGCTATGGGCAAGGACACCTTCCACTAGACAGGTTGTTCAAAGCCCCATCCAGGCCACCCTTGAACACGTCCAGGGATGGAGAAACCATGATTTCTCTGGACAACAAATTTTAGTGCCTCACCACCCTTACAGTAAAGAATTACTCCCTAATATTGTATCTAATCCTACTCTCTTTCAGTTTAAAGCCGTCTCCTGGGCTTTTGTCCCATCCTTTTTTACTCCAGCCACTATGTCCTTCCATTACTTGTTTCTCAAAACAACATATAATGGGATGCAGGAAAGGGAAGTTCTTGTTACTTTTATATTACAAATATACAGCTATAAGTAGGGATTTTTTAATTTTTTTATTCAGTTATGCACTTCCTTCCTACAGTGTTCATCATCTTCTTGGCCTCCTGGGAATTTCTCCAGACAGATGCTTTCCAATTGCCACATATTGATGGCAATACCATACACAGAGATTAGCTGAAGAGACAGCATTTTAAACCTAGCAGCAGGGCAAAAAGAGGTAGTATTAGAACAGTTTATCCAGGTCTCAGCTTCATTAATATGATGAGCTTTGAGCCAAGAGATGTTACGCCTGCCAAAGCACACAAATTTCCAAAAGGAAAATATGTAAGGCATTAAAATAATTCATCTCCCTTCATGCTACTAAAACATTTTATTTATTTTTCAATACATTTTATGTTACTTCTGAGGTGTGATAAAAGAAAGCATAAGCCCAAAACGGAGCTGTAATCGCACAGAAATTGCATAGAAATGATTGTCATTCATCAGCTAGTACCTGTTGTTCGCTACCTTTTTTTGAACATCTGGTATATGATTTTCTGATTTACACATTCAAACAGAATTTGACTGTTTTTGGAGACACACCTTGGGGTGCCACTTCTTTAAACAGTGACAGAAATGTACATGCAGTTGTAACCAATTTGAGTCAGAACATCAGGGTTTAAATAAAGGCTGCCTACCCAGTATCTGAGGGAAAAAAAGGAACACAGTTTGTGGCTTGATGTAGAACAGTTTATCCCACCTTTCAAGTGTGTACAATGGGCGGACATTTGGAAAAGAAGGAGAATATGAAAGGGTGAGGTTTTGCTATGCTTAAATATGTTGAGTGATTTCAGAACAATTACTCCCACTATATTTAACAATCTTAGCTGATAACATCTCAGCATTTAGCAAATATGAGATAATTACTGGAGAACTGGAAAAGTGTAAGCATGATCCCCAGTTTTGAAAAGAGAAGAAAGCAGGAAAAACAAAATGTAAAACTCTTAAATAACTTTCAATTCACATGAAATATTTGCATAAAGAGAATTTCCATGGTGTTTTGATGGTGTCTGGAATGGAAGCCAAGAACTAGATCCATTAATGACTTCAAGACAAATCAGAAAGCCCATCTATGAAAAGCCATTAACAAGTTTCAATTGCATTACCAGGCTCATGTCCTAAGGGAAGCATATCTGGCTATATATACCTCCATGAAATAGCTAACCTATTACTGAGTAAAATCTGTACGCTGGCTGAATTCTACCCATGACTTTGGGAATGTAAAACCGTCCTTTTTTCTCTATGTTCTCTGCTTGGAGCTTTGTAAGAGAAGGTTCTAGCAGCTTATCTAGTAGTTTTTAACATCTGCTTGTCAGAAGAAAAGACCTCTATGCATCAGCATCTTACATGTGGTGTATAATCTCAGAATGCATTAAGAGACTTGTCTTTAGCAGAGCAATATTTGTACCAGAAATTAACGTCCTACCAAAAGAATAATAAAAACATTATTTTCATCTTAATTTCACCTCTTATGTATACAAAATAAAATTACAACGATCAATAAATGAAATGCCTTATAACAGAAAAGGTACAGAGTTATAATTTTATTAAAAATACAATACATGTATCAATTACATTTAGAGCAGAGCAAAAATAGTTGAAGGGCAATATGTGGTCAATTCATACCCACAAATTCTGCTAACCAAACCAGAGCTATAAATAACAGTATATATGACAGAGAGACTCTGTCCTCCTCTGTCAGATGGCAACATTTAGCATAAAAACCACCACAACTCACAGGGTTGGGATGACTCTAAACAAAAACCAGGAAACTCACATCAAATTATATTTTGTTCAAACATTTAATAGGGATGAAGATGGACTTCAAATTTCGAAACAAGTCAGACATCTTGGAAGTACATAGACCCATTTGTTTATAAATGTTTCTAACATTTCTTTAAACAGAGTATCAATTTTCTGCACACAGTAGCAGGTTGCAAGGGTGGGTGATTTTAGGGCGTCTATTTCCCTGCTGCATAATTTCTGATGGGGTTACATCAAACTCCTCTAATAAGAGGGAAAAAAATGTTACTGCTGATTTCAGATGTCAATTTGAAGTTCCAGAAGGCAAAATGCTAAATCTAGCAAAAGAGTCAGTAAATGCAAATTTTTTATTCAAGTGCCCTGTTCTTGGAACATATACTCTCTATTCTGGAGTCATTCAAACTCCCTAAACCAGGGATGTGAAATTCCTCATAACAGAGCTGAAAGTCCCCAGAGTATTTAAGGTACTCTAGATAATATCCTAAAACCACCTTACTCGTGGGACAGTAAAATCTACAGCTGTTCAATAGGGAAAAGTTAAAAAAAAAAGAAAAAAAACAGGAGAGCCAAAAAGAACAGGTCCTAAATATCATTTTTTGGAGCTATAATCTGATCAAGTTGTTGAACTTCATGAAAGGAGTACTGGATGAAGTACTACAGACTCTTTCACTGAGGAATTCAAAACTAGATCACCTTAATGGGTATTTCTGGCTTTTATAGTCCATAAATCTGTTATATGAGGAAAAAATGCTTTAGCTCACATCACCTGATAAAATACTGAAGGCTTTTCTATACACTCAGAGACTTTGGAACAGGAGTTTTTGTGAGAGAAATGAAATATGAATGGATTTTTACTGAGGTGATGACCAGGTGGAAAACTAAAAAAAATGGTTTGAGACAGGTAATATGAAACAAGGTTTAGCCTTTAAAGTGTAAAGCTCAATTTTCTGTGTATCAGGAATAGAAAACAGATGTACTTTCATTTTGAAGTTATGGCATGCTGGGAAAAAAAAAACAGAGGGGAGAAAAAGACAGCATTAAATAATTTATAAATTATTTTAAAAGAAACTGATATGAAGACATGAAACATTAAGAAAGAAGTTGAAGAAGTTTGCTACCGAAGAGCTGTAAAACTGTTGTAATAATTAGTCTGAAAATCTTTAGTCTAAAAAATAATATACCTATGAAGAGGACACTCCTCCGTGATTGTCAAATGGGGCTGAAAAATCAAAAGTTGTTCCACGCTGTACTGTCAGGTAAGCATAAAGATCAGAAATGCTGATTTACCGAGAGCAGGTCACTGAGAGCAATGGTGGCCACTTTGTTGGACCCATCCTAAACTAAGACTTCTGATTCTCTAAATGCATTCAGGTTTGAAATCCGAGAAGGCTTTATTTGCATTTGCAAGGAAGAAAATCTTTAATACAAGAAGAAAGTGGAAGACAGGGAAGGCCCAGAATGGACCATATTGGGAATCAGGGCCCCAAGATACAGTTTCTACACTGCCTGATCAAGAGCAGGGCTTGATCTTGGAAACATGCAAAACCCCATGTGAACCCTATAATCTGGATACATTTTGGTGGCGGATCTCTTCTTCCTCACAACAGATAATCTGCCCTTGACTTCAGGTTGGGAAAAGTAATCCAAACATATTCAAAAAATTGTCGAGTCCAAAAATGTCTTTTTTCCTGTCTGTAGAGTAGTCTGAAAAGTTTTCTCTTGACAAAATGCTTGGATAACAACAGACACTGTGAGTGTACACAGCATATATGAATGTAATATCTGAAAGTGCCAGACAAGGTCTTTTCTGCAAAACTGATTACACCAAGGGGAAATTAAAATGAAAAAAGTTTTCATAAATGAACCCCTAACCATTTAAGCCAGACTACCAAAAGTCTTTCCAAACAAGAAATGAGTCTGCTTGACATCTAAAAGAAGCATGAAAATGTGTGACTGTGGAAAGACACACTGTAGTATGAACAGAGTGGCAATCAAGACTGACACTTCCAGAAGTTTCACTGGTATTACAACCTCCACCCAAGGACTGTTGGAGTATCTCCCTACCAGATGCCATGAAGATCCTGTATCCTCACTGATGGTCTGACAGTGTGGGGTCAGCAAGTGGGACCTGAGGGGATGTCCTTATTAGAATGTATCTCAGCAGGTTGTTGGAGCAGCACAGGCACGTGTGAAGATGGAGAACTCATGGCACCTATAGAAGGGGTGAGAAAGTAGGATTTGTGGTTCTAACATGTGCTATCAACTTGAGATTTTGTTGGGGTAGCTTGCAAATAACTGTGATTGTGAGATTGAATATTATGGGGATTAGTTACAGAATGATGTTTTGGAATTTGTACATGCTTATTAACTGTTTTTAAGTGTCTGGTAAAATGATTAATCTGTTGTATTGCTGATATTGATCCTGGATGTATAGTCCACTGATTGCCAGTTAATTACATGTTGCTAATATATCAATACAGCACTTTGATCCTGATTTAATAGAAACCGCAGAGGTTGAGCACTTTTGACTCCATCACCAATACTGGGTCTGCACAGAGCAGTCAGTGCTGTGACAGTCTTAAAAATATGGTTTTCCTATGACTGCAGGATGCTAAATATATTTATCTTTGTTGTTAAAAAAAAGGCTGTTGGTTTACTTGCCTGTCTTAAGCCCTTTGGCAAACAGAAATTTCAGCCCTTTTTGAAAGTCATAACATGCTAAACCAGATTTGTGTTGGTCTTTTTGTTCCCTTCCAATGATGCAACACAGAATAAGGCATGTTGGGAAATTCCAACTCCTGAACAAGCAGAATGCAGTTTGCATTAACCTTAGAAGGATTAACCCACTTCAGCAGGCAACGTAACATGTTTCTCTTCTGGAAGTTACTCTTCACAAGTTACCACCACCTTCTCTTTCAGAGTCTGAATGAGGTTCTAGCTATGTTAGCACTAGTCAAGAATAAACACACTTATCTGGAAACCTGCTGAGCACCTGCATTTCTTTCAAAAGATCTGTGAGATCGCGGTATTACAGGAGGACTCTGCTTTAGGATATTTACTTAAGCTAATCAAGTTCATTGAAAGTATTGTCTATAATTTTCTATCTGCTACAGATCAAAGGGACAGCATTTTTAAAAAATATTGCTACCAGAATCCATGTGTTTGTTTAATTCTGTTGGCTTGGGCCCATCTGATAGTCTGTTATTCTGACATCACACCATTTTTCTGTAAGCAAAATAGAAAGAAGATGTAAATATGCGCACAAAGAGATGGCAGCTTTCTGACAACAGCTTTCATTCTCTGTACCAGACCTACTGCACTCAGTACTTCTCATGGAAAAGAGCAGATGGCCAAAGGGTTGTTGCTCAGAGAACTGAAATTATTTGGTAAAGCCTCTGAATTAATAAAGCCTTAATATTCTTCAATGAATCTAACTAATGCTCTGATTGCAATATTTCTTCTAGTGCTCTTTTTCTGTTCAGTTGCACATCATCATTGCTCTTATATCAAATCTCTGAGTTAATAATAATTTAGCTCAACTGCCAGGACTAGAACTAAAATATGAAGTGAATATCTTGCATTTATGAATCTCTGAGATTGGAGCTTGCCCTTGCCTTCCTGTGTTTTTCTCCCTGACTTAACAACTTGGACTATTAAAGCAGCAAAAACTTTGTGACCTCAACTGAACTATCTGTGAAGAAGCCATGTGTCAGGAAAAGTGAAGACAGCAGTTGTATGTCAGTCTCACAACGGCTTTGTTAGCTTTTTACTTGATCTGATAGTAGCTAACATATCGTATGTCCAGCCAGGCTACATTACAGGATACGCTTAAGTACCTTCCACTCTACTTTGTAAACCTGAAGCATATGGCACTACAGAAAGAAGGACAAAATATTTTTGTTGCCTAAAATTTCCAAATATTTTAAATTTATCATAAATATTGTGTGTGTTCACATTTCTTATTTTCATTGTTTTTATTATTGCCTCATTACTGCAATTATCCAAGAAATTTTAAAAAAGGAAAAAAGGTAATTCCATGCATGTTCAACTTTATTGGTGACCTACCTAAGGAAAATATTAACTTCAGCAAAAAAGATTAGTGGATACTCTAGAAGCATGAGCAGTTTCTGTAACTAACATTGATTTTTGACACATTATGGAAATGTTAAGACTGAGAGTACCATGATGGCCTTTGTCCAATACACAAGCTACTTGGAAAAATGAGACTTCCTATGTTAACCTCATACCATACTCTTTGGAGCAGCTTCAGCTACAAATAATTAAAAATAAGTGCATTATACATCGCAGGTTATGAAGCTAATGCCATTGTGGATTCATATTCCCAGAAGAAGCATCCATTCTCTCCTTTCATGGCCGCCGGGTTTTTCCATCCCAGATCTGGAGCTGCTCTGTAGTGAGGCATAGCTGATCTTGGTTGAGGTCCCCCTGTAGCTGCAGAACCTGCTGTTCCTTGGCACCCAAAGTGTCTTTCAACAGGAGGTTTGATGAAAGACTAAATTGCTTGTCACAGCCATGTCTGTGGAGGAAAGAGCTATGGGTGTCTGGTGTACACTCCCAACAGATTATTTTGCAATTTTAGGCTGAGGGAGTGATATGCTGTAGCCTAGTAAGTGAGATTGGGGTTTTTGATTACTAGCAAAAGGCCACGCAATTTGTTTTGACCTTGCAGCGCAGGGTATGATACATACCATTTTGCCACAATAAAATTTTTGAATGTATCAACTGATGGGGGAGTAGAGTCAAAAAGGGATGAAATCTAGTGTGTAGTGAATACCCTTGGAATGAGAGATCTGGGAACTGCTAATTCTGGAGAGACCCCTCTCCTGCTTTGTCTCTGTGTGCTCCAAACACATGGAAAAAGCCATGCTTGAACAGAAGGAACCCTTTCTCCTTGGAAGAGACTTCTTACCTCACATGAGATGGTGAAGAATAACCTCCATGTCCTAGCCATGCCCCCTCCTGGCTACTGAAAAAATTAACCCTGTCCTGGCCAGAACCAAGGTACTAGTTCCCAGTTTCAATTCACAACACTTCTTATCCTCTTCCATTTAATTTTTAATTTCTCCTCAAATATAATATATTCCTAACTCTGAGATTTTCTGAGGCTTGTTGTCTGGCTAGACATAGTCAGATGGGACAGAATCTCCTCTCAGGTCTTACCCCTTCTTCATTCAAATGAGACCTGCAGACATTTCATGATATATTAGGTCCTATACATTCCTTGCTCCATCTTCTGTGGTTTTAGTCTAGATTAGTCAGTGCCCCAAGTGCCTAGACATGACATTTGGGTGAATTTCCAGGGAATTAGTTGTAATGATTTACAAAGTATCTCTGAAAATGATTTTAATCTGGTTTTCCATTTAGTGATTTTTTGAAAAAATTTCTTGGGTGCAACCAGTTTCCTTTATCCTGACATAATGAAAATACTCTTACTAAAAGCACTTAAGAGAAGAAGCATCGAGAAATGGAACAAGAGAAAATTTATAATTTATTCTTCTCTGCCTATGTTCCTGTAAACAGTCAGATTATTTTTTTTCTAATAATATTAAATCACTAATTGTCATTAATACTGAAGAGAATCATGTCAGGCAACCTAAAGATCTGTCATGCTACTAAACACATTTACTAACCAGTGTTGAAACAATGAGGTAGGGAATGTGTCTTGGTGGGATTAAACAAACAAACAAAGTTTATTTCCAGCAGTAATTTACAGGGTGGGGAGGAGAGAATTAAAATCCATAGATTCAGCACTCTATGGATTGTTCTAGCAACTTCTGATTCTTGGAAAAGAGTTAATATTTATCAGCTCTTCAGTTACTGCGTTGCACTGTGCTCTGACTTCATATTTCTTGTGCTGCTCCTCTCATTTTCTCCTTATCGGCCTCAAAGAAATAACACGAAAAGGTGATGACCCTTCACAGCCATTTACTCTCTTTTTTATCTCAGAATACCTGGTTTCTCATGATCCTTACACCCCTTCTGTTGCTCAGCTGTGTAAAGGATACATAAAAATACCAAACACTTGAATATAACCTCTACCAGATAAAGGAGTAAATAAACGCATCTCCTCACATCCCTGTAGTAGGTGATTCCGCACCACTGTAGGTAACAGCAAGGCTTACATCTCAGGTTCAAATTTTGAATTAACAGTTAAAAGATGTTTATACACATTCTCATCTTTGAAATCTGCCATCCTCAGGCTGGCAATATTGTAAGAACTTAATGACTGATAGAACTTCTTGCATTTTTCTACAGTCACTGCTGGAAGCTTCACAAGAACAGCATCTCCTACCAAGTTATTTTCAGGTATTGTTCTGCCCAGACACTGAATTAAAAGATACTAAGTTTCAGTATGATCTAGAAAATCTTTATTTTAAAGACAATTCTAAACCTGGACAATTTTTTTTTCTTTTTATTTCCCTTGCATTTCAGATCTATTTATTTAAACAGGCCAATGGAAACAAACTCTTAACACCGTAAGGGTAGAGACATTCCAGTGACAGAAAATCCAGGGAAATCTTACACAAGAATCTGGACTTCATATTTCTCCAATCCAGTGCAGGAGATGGCACATGGCAACTCAGGTGAGGAGGCACTGCAACATACATCTCTCTCCTCATAGGAAGGTGCCTGGGTTAGGCACTCATGAAAAAAGTACTTTCCTCTTTTGTGTGTGGGTGTCCCTGCAAGACACTGGCTTCAATCTAGAGCTCTGTTGTTACCACCGATGGACTCCCCCATGCAATGTCTACTGCACCATGCAGCAGCATAGACGCTGACTTGCATGTAACAAACAAAATACTGTATATCTGGATGTCTAGAGCATGCAGTACCCTCACAAAAACTGCAGGGGATATCACCTCACACCCGTTTTTGCATTCAGAGTACGAAAATCAGGAAATTAACTGTCAGTGTAAAACCTGAGCTCTGATTCTGGTGTCTATGAGGATCTCACAGCTTTGAGAAAGAGGAGGGGTGAGGATGGGACGTGAAAGAATTTTTTATTTAATTTTACTACAATTGTAATGTACTAAAAATCTGAAAAATTTGTTTCTTTCAATTACAGACCAATATTTTCAAATGAAGTGTTATGCTTCTGCCTACTGATATTTGAGTCAAGATTTTGTCTGTTGAGTTACCTAAAATGAATTCTAGCTTTAAAAAAATATATCCCACTAATCTATTTGCAATTCAAATGTGAAACTTCCAACAAAACTGCAGTGCATCAACCCAGAACAAACAACTCATCAAACCCCATAAATATGGCATGATCCCAGTAATGAAAAATGAGCTTTGCAACAGCCTGTAATTAGCATGGGAATGACAGGCACATTCTAAACCTTTCCCAACATATGGGTAATTATTGAAGAGCTATGACAGCAATGCATCAACAAGCCCATCCATCTTACTGCTGTTCTGCATCCTGGCTGCCTCTCAGTAGCTCTTAACAGGACATTCAGTAATTTGGTTGAAACCTCGGCACACAAGAGCAATGATAGGGTTCCACCCTTAATGAGAAGGAAAATTAAAAGAATCATCACCTAAAAGGAGTGTTGAGACTCCAGATAAGCACCCTAAAATGTTTTATATTTACATCTGCAACCTTTCAACCTTATAATTGACTGGTGGGAATTTTCTAATTTGTGCAATAGTGGGTAAAAACATGGCCTATAATTCTATAACAAAAAAGTGGAGGAAAAGCAAGAAGGAAGACTTGTACAAAATAGGTCAAAGGAAGATGGCTGTGGTCTTCAACAAGTTCCATACTATTGTAAACTTATTGCCCCAGAATCATTTAAGTTCCCAAAAGATAAAAAATATTATTAATATCTTGCATTATGATAGTAACTTAAAGCTTTCCCACAGGGAAAGAAAAGAACTGATTGATGAGTGCATTGCCCGGAAAGATAAATAATAAACAGAGAAAGACAGTTTGGAAGCACTGAATGAACCAAACAAACAGCAGCTAGTAAAAAAGCACAGCTACTATCACCACCTATTTCAAAAAGGAAAACTGGAGTACAGGAGGAGAAATGGTCATTGATCTTTGTATTAATGGTTACAGGAATAATCATATCTGGCCATCAGCCCTCAATTTTTTTATTTAAATGTAACAGCTAAATAGGTTGTTGTTTGTTTTGGGTTTTTTTGCAATAGTCTTGCAAGATTAAGATGAAACAAGATACTGGAAAAAGAATCCCTAAGTCTAATCAGTCAGGCTTTTCACCCTAAAATTTCCTTTCTACCATCAGTAAAGCTTGAAAACGGCTTGCAGTTTGACTTTAATTTTAGATATATGAAAATTTAGTGAGGACAGGAGATTGAAAAGAGAAGTAGAAAGGCAGGGGATAATATTCACCTTCACACTTAACCACTTCTCCTCACGGAAGTTATATAGCAGAAGAAAATACAGGAGTGAACTGACATCAATCACCCTTATGGATCTTTACTTTTTATTCGTTGTTCTATTGATCCCTTTCAGCATTATTTCATAGGTAGATTGCAATAAAGTGATTTCTTATTATGTCTCCATTTTAACTCATAAAGCACATGACACAATAGTTTTTGAATGAAGGACAGGTATCCTAAGGGAAAGAACAAAATCCTGGGTAAAAGCACAGATTTATTGATCTCTTCTTCAATAATAATGATTAAAATCTAATGAAGCATGATTGCCTTAATAAATTATTCAGCTCTCTTTCTCTCTTCCAGATTCCAACCCAATGCACTCCAAAAAAAAAATGAAATAAAAAAACAAAGTTAAAGCACAAAATGTTGAAAGTACTAGATTCTTCAATCAGTGAACCATGATAATGTTAAAAACATGGTAAATAACAGCATTTTACAGACAAGAAATTCTTTGGCCTGTGGCCCAGCTGAGCAGCAAATGGGGAAAGAAAACCACAGATCTTATGGAAAAGAGGGGAAGAGATTTTGTCAGCTTTTCTACATTCTAGGCAAATTTAAGGGCACTGTTTTTCCTACTCAGTTACATTTTCTCTTGCAATGGAACAAGGAGGCTTGTCCCAATAATCATATTTATCTCTTCTGTACGATAATAGATCCCCAGTGGGTTATGCTGGAGATTTATACTCATTCATTTAGTGCCTTTGCCTCAAATCACAGAAATATTTAATTGTCAAGGCCTTTTATGACTAGGACTGCTCCTGGGATATCCAGCCCTGAAGCTGAGATTTACAGAACAGTATGTGACATCCACAGAAATAAAGCTGGCAAAGGATGTCATTTCTTGGTCAGCTTAAAATCTTGTCCCTTCATTTTAATTTGTTAAAAAATTCAAACTAATGTTTCCTTCAAAGTTCTTGATAAGATTAGTAGATACAGTAGATACACTGGACGTCCACAAAGAATGAAATATATGACACAGAAACTAATCTATAGTCGGTGTGCTTATACATATTTTACACCTGAATATTTCCTCTTTTTGGATAAAACTTGATGAAATAGTACCAGCACAAGATAGATAATACTTCTAGATGATGATGATGCATTAAAAATGAATGTGTCATGTAAGCACCCTCCAATTAACCTCTATGCCACAGCTATAGTACGTAGTTATCTATTTGGATTGCTAGGGAAACACTTGTCTATCACAGTGACTCTGAATATGCGTAGGAGTGCATAGAGGTGTCAGTCATTGAAAATAAGATTAATGATTTAAGCTATAAAGATCTCACATTAACTTTCCATGAAAGGTCAGAAGAATCATATAAGCACCCATTTTTTCTTGTGAATGTTATTCATGTAGTTTTCAATCAAGGACAATGCTTAAAAGTGTGCATGCCTATCTTGCTATAACCTGATAATGAGTTTTTTAATAAGAGCAGTTATCTTTAAAAGCAGTTACCTAGCTTTATGGAAAGAATTAGCTGAGAGATTTAATAGATTAAGCAGATGAGATGATATTTATACAAACTTATAAAAGTGAAGAGATTCATTGAGGACTGTCTGCCCTGGGAGGGACTCCATGCTGGAGGGGAAGGTTGTGAAGAGTCCTCCCCCTGAGGAAGAAGGACCATCAGAGACAACACATGATGAACTGACCACAGCCCCCATTCCCCAGCCCCTGTACCCCTTGAGGGGAGAAGATAGAAAAATCAGGAGTGAAGTTGTGCCTGCGAAGAAGGGAGGGGTGGAGGGAAATCACAGAATCATTAAGGTTGTGAAAGACCTCTAAGTTTATATAAACCTTTAACCCAGCACTGGCAACAAAACACACCATGGAGAGATACTGGCTGGGGGGATTCCTCAGAGAGAGTGTGCAATTACCCAGTGTGAAAAGCAGGATAGGAAGACATTGACACACATGGACTATTGAATTTATGAGTAACTGGGCAGGCAATGATATTGGTGCTCAATAAATTTTCACTCAGGGCAAGATTTATCCTGTGAGAAAACCAATCTAAATGTAAAGGTACATGAGTTAATTGTTTGCCCAAAAGAAATCCTCAAGGAAGAAGAAATAAAGTGAACATCCTAAGCATTTTTGAACGAGTACAAATTCAAGGTTTGGGTCATCATCTGGTACTTTTTTCTCTCTCTCTGGAACACACACCTCAGTATATGTGTCTTTCTGCCCAACAGTTAGGCCACAGAATTCCAAATGGGACTATGAGTTCTGCATACAATCTGGCACCTCACAGTAAATAATTTATATTTTATCCATATTTGATTATAAGAGAAAGCATTAAATAAACCAATGTTTTGGAATTGAAGTATGTTTCAGATTTAGGCACATCTTACCACTAAGATTCAAATGCATTCTCATACTGGAAAAGAGAGAAAGTCAAAGCAAACTCTTTGCTCAGGATAATCCTGCAGGTTTGCAATGGTGTTAGGAATGGACATTCCAACCCTATTCAACCCTACAGTATTTCTACCTCCCAGAATGAAAGGATCAAGCTTCAGAAGAGAGTTTCCTCTAAAGCCGCACTTTTTTTTTTGCACCAAAAAAGTCCCATTTGACAATAAAAAGTGAAATTACAGATTTCTGCATAGCATATGATATTACAAATTATTTTTAAAAATGAGTGATCAATAAACACAATATTTGGGCAACACCTTGTGGCATTGGTGTACATTGTCGAAGAGTAAAGAGACAATAAGCAATTATTAGCAGGGCTCACTGTTCTTCTAGATTTTGGATGGAGGGAGATAAGCACACAGATGCTGAGGGGAGGCACGCCTGGTTGAAAGAAGAACGCCAAAGAAGAGATAGAGTCCAAAATGCCATATTTGTCTTATGTATTTGCCATAAGGCAAAAAGTAGACACCCACAAACCAGCAAGTTCGCTTGTATGGACCCTATCCTTAGGCACCTTATTTCCTTTATTAACAACGAAGAGAATTTAGACAGCCAGAGAGACAAGTGTCTTTTTAGAATACAGCAACACTTCAGTGCATAGGTCTACTTGAAAATCTCAGGTAAAATGTTTGGCTCAATGTCACACAAGAAAGTTGAGGAAAGGATATTCTTGAAACAAATGAAGAATCATTTGAATGGGTAGCTATGTAATGCCAGGTTGCTGGACTAGTTATTATTATTGCACAAATCATTTCAGAAGGTGGAATGTAGCCAATACAGTTCCTCAGCCAGCTGTTTTGGGGTATATATTCTATTTTTTATTGTTTATTACAATTTGGAAAGGACACCTGAAAGGTTATTGGGAAATAATGTGGGCATTTCAGGAATTCTTAAACTACCAGTGTTAGAAATCAGGATTTACTATGGAGGCTTAGGCTGGTTCCTACTCAGAAAAGAAATCCCTATTTTATGTAAAAAAAAATCAGTTTGAGTTTTGGAAGCCTTGGAAATTATTTATTCAAAAATCGTCTATGCACAAAGACATGCCATATACCCATCAATGTCAACCAGAACAAAAGCCTAATTCATAATAAGAAAAGACCATTTATAGTAAAAAATTTCTTATATTTGAAAAGTGTGATGGAAAAAAATATCTTACGCTGACTAAATATTGTAGGTTTCCAAGACAGCAGCATGCCTTATGTTTTTCATGCTTTTGCTTTATTTAACTGAACTAGAACTTATGACATTAAATTTAATGGATGCAGGAGAACAATAATGGCATATGCACAACCTCATTATCCAAAGACTTGTATTCTCCTGGCTGTCTCTTTATAGGAAATCGCTCTCTTTGATTGTGAGGAACCAAAGCATTTCAGTGAAAAAATTTAAACTTTACTCAGTTGATTAAATTTGAAAAGAAGATCTAGAAGACCCAATTGAAGTGTTAAAAATTACATAGAGAAGAATTAAAAGGGATTGTTTTATCTACTTATTCACCTTTTACAGTCTAGTATACAAGATAATTTGGTATGATTATTCATGGTATTGTTAGATTTACAGTAAAGAAGAGAAAATATTTATTAATATATTGGGAATTTCATCACCTTGGGGATTTTATCATTTAGACTGGTCAGAAAAAAATTCTGCACGTGGATTGAAAATGTAGTTAAGTTAAGAGGAATGAACAAGGTCTGAACGGATTCAGGAAGAGTGCCTTCTGTCACGAATACTCTTTGATGAATATTCCTTTCATCTGCCTCATGTTTCTCAGTGAGTCTTCACAGATAAGTAAGAGCCAACTGCCACCTCCAAAAGCTGATATCCCAGTTTCAGTAACTTATATGATGATTCAGGTCTATCTTGATGCAGTACCGAATGACCAAGCAACGTGCAGTTGATTTGGATATTTTACAAACATGTGCATATTGGGTTTGTTTGCACATTACAGAGCAGATGATCCTCTGAAAATCTATTAAATGTGTTTCTCATGCATCCCTTTCCACTCTACAGTTTCTGCTGAAGAAATGTTTTCAGAATATGCCTGTATTGGGCAATACAGACACTCTACCTTTCCTACTTTGGAAAATATAAAGTTTTAGGCACATTTGGAATTCTTGAACATATAGAGGAGCTGAGAATGCAGCTCTGTTCAATTATAACAAGGAATGACTAGAAGAAAGAAGAAACTCTTAAAGGAAGATATAATTAGACTTCACTGGAAGATGGGATGCTCAGAGTTCTTCAGTTTCTTTTCATTCCTTCACCCACTAAAGTGACCACCATTTTGAGTAAAGTCTCATCTTTCAAACTTGTTCCAGGAGCCGTTTGTGAAATCAAGGTTTTCTAAACCTAAAAAAATTGCTTAAAATATCTTTACCTGAAATATGTGCTGTTCTATTTTATGCAGTTGTCAAAAATTTATTAAAGAACTAATTTTTGAGATTAAATCCTTTGAATTGATCATTTTATCCCTTCATGTTTAGATTCATGATGATTTTAAAGATGGAAACCATGATCATTCTTAAAGCATAAAACTTTATCCTAATGTGTTGGGAATAGCTGAGATGGAGTTAATCGTCCCCATAGCAGCTCTCACAGTGCTGTGCTCTGTGTTGGTATCTGGAAAGGTGTTGACAACATGTAAGGGTTTTGGCTACTGCTGAGCAAGGCTGGAACAGCATCAGTGCTGTCTCTCAACATTCCCCACCAACATCTGTAGGCTGGAGATGGGCAAGATCCTGGGAGGGGACACAACCAGGCCAGCTGACCCAAACTGATCCAAGGGATGTTCCATACCATACGGCATCAGCTCAGATACAAAAGCTGACCAAAAGAGGAGGAAGAGAGGCGTTCTTTATTTACAATATTTGCCTTCTGGAGCAACCACTACACATGCTAGCTTCCCTGCTTCCCAGAAAGTAGCTGGACATGGCTTGCTGATGGGAAGTTGGGAACATATTTTTTTCTTCCCTTTGCTTTTGTGTGTGTAACCTTTCGCTTTTGCGTTAGTGAACTGCCTCATCGTAACCTGCAAGTTGTTTTCCATCCTATTTTCTCTCCCCTGTCTGAGAAGGCGAAGTGGTAAAGTGGCTTGGTGGGCACTTGCTGTCCAGCCAGGGTCAACAACATGTAAAAGTAGGTTGGGAGAGTTTTGAAAAGGAGTGACTCTCTCTTGAATAGTGCCATTTTCCTCAGAATTGTGTTTAGCACTAACACACTGATTTTACTCCTGATGCAATCCTAATTTCTTGAAAAATATTTAAAACTGCATGTTGACACTATATTGATCTGGAGAAATGACCAATTAGATGTCTTGCTTTCCATTTATGCACATACATAACCTATTTTCATATAATTGAAAGCTATATATTTTCAGCACTTTTTTACCTTAGGGAGTCAATAGCATCATGTAAAAATTTTTCAATCTTAGAAACTAATAGTGTGTTTTATAGAAATAATCAGTCTGTTCTTATACTAGCTGTGACCTGAAATCTGGATTTCACAACAACAATCTGTTCTTATTTTGTGGGACAGTTCCTTATTGTTTGGAAACATTTGCTGGAATTATTTCTATTTTTACATGGACTACTGAAAAAATAAATCAAAGAAAATGGAACTGTACAGGTACAAATGATGACACAACAGCCAAACTCACAAAAAATAAAGCCTGTGGCATCTCAAAAAGGCTAATTTAACTTGCCCATCCAAATGGAACTTTTCAAAGAAATTCTGTTCATGCTCCTTTACTTTGCAAAGTTCACTTGAATGATAATTTAATCGCTGGCAAGCCCTGTTCGTTTGCAATTCAGTATCTTCGGTTCATGCCATATGAGATGGTATCTCTGTGATTTGTGTGTTGCAAGTCAAATCATGGCTTTTCCAGCTGAATAGAGGTAGGAAGATTTGAGGATGTTTGTTTTCACACTGGAGACACAGGATGTTGGTTTATTTACTTCTCACATGTGTATAAGATTCATTATTGGAGCCGTGGTTATCCAAACAGAACTGCAGCTTTCATATTTGGCTATGCCCGACACTCCAGAGCAAAGAGTGTGGAAGGTACTTAGCAGTGAGGCTTCCTTGCATGGCAAGCCTTGAAGCCTTTTGCTTGAGCGCATAATGCCAATCATTTATTTTTGCTTTCTTCCAGCTGAGACCAGGACAGTTAGGACGGAGTGAAATCAGAAAGTCAACTTCTGCTACTCATAATCCTGGAAGCAGCTCTCTCATCACAAACACTGCAGGGTATTATCTTAACCTTTAGTAATAAGTTATCAGATAATATACAGATAGCTTTTATAGTGTCTGTCACAGTGTCATCCTCTTCTGAAAGAAAAAAAAAAGCTTACACTCTCTCTGCTCTGGCTTCCTTAGCCTTTAGGAATTTGGCTAGTTTCCATGTGTAACACATAAGAGCACAGGGTCTATGCAAGACTTCATTTTTTATTAACATGAAAGAAAATTTGCTTCACACTTCCTCTGCTATGCTCCGCTCAGGAATGTGTATTGTTTGGATAATGTTGGCTGCCTTAATGTTTTCTCTTTTCAAGGCCCTATAAATTGCTGCGCAGCAGACTAACTTTTTTTTTTTTACTTCAAGGTCAGTGAGGTGCTTTTATCCCTCTCTTTTTACAGATAAAGATTAGAGTTTAGAGAATTTAATGAAAAATGACCAAACATATCAGCCTTCTTGGATTACCAACTGACATTTTTTTTTTTTTCATCAAGTCTAGCCTTTTTGCAGTACAACTTCTGTTCAGAGAACTATTCCAAGCACAACAAGATGCAGCTGTGGGTATACCACCAACATAGACACAGAATATCAGAATGGCTTCCTGGAGAAGTAAAGCTTTTCTTGAAATAGCAAACTTTACTTGATTTAAAATTTTTATCAGTAATCTATGGAAAATTTGCTTCACTTAGGAACAGAAATGGCTCTTTAGATGGCAATGTCTCCTTCTACTCTTCTTTCCTTCATTCATTATATGTCTTTTAACCTCTGGATGAATGGAGCATGGATTTTGCTAACAGGCTTGTCTGATCACCCCAAATCATCTACAGAGCAAATTTATTGATAAACCAAACTGTGCTAGGACAGGGCAAAAGACAGGGAAGAAATTATGATCTCACAATGCAAACACTCAGTGGGGCATGAGAAGAGCACTGAGTTAGATGTCCAAGTTTAAAAGAGTTATCTAATCCTTACATATTCTTTGCTGTGCCTGTGAAGTCTTTCCAGATGAGATGCACCATGACTGTTCATAAACTTTTTTCACCACAGACTGGACCAAACTGAACTACTTTACGCTTAGACAGTGACTAATGTTGTATGATAAGATTTAGTAACAGGTAAGCAGATATATGGTAACGCACTAAGGTGATTAGGACACACTTATCTGAGTATAAGTCTAAGCTGGTTGCACAAGAAATATTAAGAGTTGTGCAGCTTTACTTTGGGGAGCTTGGTGTTTTTCTGATTTGATAAAGGTATATATTGTACATATACACACTTATTCATCTCATTACTGACGATCAAATGACAACACTTATGAGAAGCAAAGCAAATCAAATGCAATTTAAGAATTCATCCATTTCTACTTCACTCAAACCAAATCAGCCTGTTGAGAATTGCAGTGATCATATGGATAATTAGCATTGTGATTGTTATATTTGTTTCTTTATGAGACTTTAATGTGTTATTTGTTTCTCCCCCTCTTCTTTCCCTCTTGATATTTTAATATGAATTGTTTAGTCAAAAGACTTTAGCGAATCTGTGAAAGTAAATGAATTGTAAACTATCCACCCACTATGTCCCTTTGTCTGTAATATTAACTATGATTGTAGTCATTAATACAGATTTTTTATCCATGAAGGAGAATTACTTGTGCTCTATAGAAACAGTAGACACTCAAAAGATTTTAGTGCAGTGTAAAAAGTGGATCCAACCCCAGAGAAGGTTCTAGTGCAAAGTAAAAAGACAAGTCATATCAATTAACTGTGTATGTCACAAATTACTCTGATCAGCATCTTTGATTTTTCTTTCAGAAATTGTGGTTTTACCACCACCTCAGCCAGGAAGAGGCTGGATGGCTGATCCTCTTGACTTACTGCAGAAGAGCTAGCTCATCACGTAAAAAGTCTTCACTTTTCGCAAACATCTTTCCATAGTTGAAAGGTTGTTAAATGTTTTTTCCTTAATATAACAAAGTTTATTTGTAGAATTATATTTTGCAAGTGTAAAACTTTCAAGAAATGTAAGAATATAAAAACAGAGACTTTGAGTGGAATTTGTTTCCAAGAGAGCCACAGGACTCTGATTTGGAAGTATGAAGCCTATATGGTCTTCACTGCTTCTGCTCTTGAATGTGGTTGAAGCAAAGAGATTTGTAGAGATGTAACACAAAATTTTACTAGGTCAGGTATTTCTTTTTCATGCCAAATTAGCTTGTCTGACTACTATTATTTCAATTTAGCATAGGTTTTATGTTTGAGCTCAATTAAAAGACTGAATTCAAGTTCTGTTTCACTGGTCTCCAACATACTGGATATTGAAAAATATCTGTGTAAAGACAGGACAAATGACCTCCCATGACTTTAAGTATATTATATTTTACTGGCTACAGTAAGATTTGGGAGCAAATTCATAGTGCTGTTAGGGTCAGTGATACTTCTTTTCAGACAGAAAACTACTGAGAAGGAATAGATTTCAGAGACTTGCAATGCATAGACATTTAAAATTTAACTACTGAAACACTTGTTCTTCGTTGAAAATTTGACACAACTATTTTGAAATGTGTGAAAGTACCTGAAGAACTTACATCTACTCCAGAAAGCATAAGTAAGTTATGTAGTCCTCAATAGATTTCAATCCATTTGTTCTATATGGACAAGGGTTTAAACTGACAGAAACATTTATAAGACTAAAATGAATCTTTTTTTTTCTCACCTCTTAAGTAGTTTGAGGTTCGTGACATTACATTTCATTATGACTGTTGTAGTACCAAAAGAAGTCTGGAAGAAGCAAGGACCTTATTATATAGGATATTTATATCCCTTAAATATGAGCACTTACTAACCGACTTCTGATGGATACCATAAAACTATAAAAATGAAGGGTTTCTGTTATATGTTTAAATATAAAAAGTTTTTTAATTATTTCAATAATAAAAACATTACAAAAATAACAATATTTTTCAGATGTTCCCACTGTATTTTAAAGATCTGACCATTCTCTTGCACGAGTAACTTCTGACTATCCAAAGACCACCTTCTGACCACCAATAGTTCCACAGTGCAGCAGAAGCAGCAATTATAAAGCTGCATGTTTGGTTTAGAACATGCTTAGTCATGTTCCTTCCCAGGATCATACAGAAGAAAACAGAACTGACCAAGTTAATAAATAATAAAATCTCTTGGAGGAGAAAAAAAAAAAAAAAGGCAACTAACAACCCACAACAAAACAGCCCAACAGCCAACAGTAACACAAATGGCTCTTTGTCAAAGGCAAAGCAAGGTATGGATTTTGATTGAAGAATTAATTAATAAAAGTCTGAAAAATATATATAAATATAAATATAAACACAAACCAAGACTCTTAATTCAAAGAGAGAGAGGATTCTTTAGGAATTTGACAGTTTATCTCCATATGTGCTGGTCATTTCTTACAGTGAAAGAAAACATTGCAAAAACCTGAGAGGAACCCAGCAGGGAAGAGCTGTGCTACAGTCAGCCCCACCAAGCCCCACAAGCAGCTTATTTCACTTTGTAGACAAACTCTGATGCGCCCAATCACTCCTCCTTTTTTTTTTTTCCACACAATCACGAAAATAGTTCTATTCATAGGAGTTCAGTAAAATAGGCACAACACTCGCAGCACTGAAGCCTAAACCTTCATTTCATCCTTCACCCTTTTATTGAGGATTCTATTAGAGGGTCTCATAATATCCCATGTATACTAACATTTTTTATAGTGGTTTGATAACTGTTCTCTGTTTTGCCATTGAAGCTGTAAATTATTCTAAATCCTCAGTATCAGCAGGTCCACACTGTGCATAGATTTAATGGTGGTCATTCATGGCCAAAAATGTAAATGTGCCCCTCATTACAAGTCTTTCTTCTCTGTGCTTCTTTCCTGTTTACACCACTGTTGTCTTTATTATTATTACTATTATTATTATTATCGTCATCATCATTAATTTTGTTTTGTTTTGTTTTGTTTTGTTTTGTTTTGTTTTGTTACTCTTTTTGTGGCCTCTAAATTTAAGGGGTCTGGCTGCAATAAGAAAATCCAATGCATAAGTATATCAGAAGAGCTAATCAGTGTCTTGGCAGAGAAGTCTGTTGACCAGTCTGGAAGGACAGGTGTGCATTTTCTGTAGCCATGCAATTTCATTGCTATGTTTCTTAACAACCAACATCATAAAAATTCAGTACAATGAATTTCAGTGAAATGCATTATAAGGGAGTCAATAATCATACAAACTCTAAGCACTAAGTAGTGTTTATTTGATTTTTATGGGAAGGAAACAGGAAAAGACTTTTACAGAAGCCAGAACATAAAGGAGATTTTCATATCCCATCAATTATGTAGAGATAGCATGTAAATTTCTCTTCTTGCAGAAAAAGATCTGGACATAACAGACATTGCTCTATCATTTCATCCTATCTGCAGTAATTATTCTTAGAATGATTTTTGACCATCATATCTTAGTTTATGCCAATTTTTTAGGCTACAGATAGAATAAATTATTGAGGTTAAACACGAAGTATTGACATGTCCTTTTGTAGCTCTCATTCCCAAAACTACAGAAAACTTTCATTCTACAAATTTTTTGCTCATAGAAGTACACAGAGCACCTTTATCATGATTATGTATTGGACTAAGATCTCCAAGGCAGAATGCAGGAACGTCTTCAATTTGACTGGTGTAATGAATGTCCAAACTCAGCAAAGAACTGAACCAATGCCAAACCTCCAGCAATTAATGTCTTCTGCCTTCTGGAGGCCACTGACAAGCTGAGTAACGATGAATCAATTTGAGTGAGGATGAGCCAATTGAAAACCAATTCAAAATGAGGCATGACAAGGTCTCCTATGTCTTCTGTAATCTCTGGATTCACAAGAATCAGGTTTCCCTTGGAGATAGGAACATAAACCAGTCCTTCCTTATGGATCTGGAAGATAGGAAGATAGCCATTTGTCCTAAACTGGTAGTCGCCCGGTCACCTAGGTTGCATGTCTAATACATGTTTGTTAGCTGGATTATTCTAAAATATGTCCTGGCCTAGCCACCTTCTAACTAGTCTTTTGTTTTGTTTTGGAAGAAGTAAATATTCCATGAAAGACTGAAAAAACAGAGGAATCCAAGAAATAACTGGATATTTTTAGTGTTATATTAAGTATTTACTGAACCTGAACTGACCTGTAGCTCTCTTTTCCTATATGCTCTAATTAAAAGGCTATAAAATTAGGTACATTGCCACATTTTCTCTCTTCGTGGATGTGAATATTTATTGCTAATCTCAGGCAATGTTTTAATTTGGGAGGAACGAGCAATTCAAATATCAGGATATTAATTAAAGCATTTACCTGGCTGATAGCAGATACAAATGTAAATACCTCAGGTGGAACTGAGAGTTGTTTCTACAGCGTGTCAGGTGAATTACCAGTCTCTAGGTCACTGGATGGTGGACACGAGGAAACCTCTGCTTGTGGTTTGCCAGGGTTCAATGTAGAAGTCGCAACATGATGCCAGGTGGTTTGCCTCCTCTAAGCAGAAAAGCTGAGTAAACAGCTGCTGTATGAATGTCCAGAGAACACAAACCAAACATCTCTGTTGTGAACATTAGACAGGGCATGCCCAAAACAGACTTTTAAATAGCCAAGGAGACAGGCTGGTAAACATTTATCTGCCTAATCACGCTACCTGCTTCCAGTTTTAGAGTATGTGAGAAGACCAAAATTTTGGCTTTGTCATCCATGGGTATGAGTAAACAGCTGTTCACCCTGAAATGTAGATTACCGCTATCACATTTAATGGGAAGATTCCTATTGATTTCGTCAATTCACTTGTGACTTCAAGGTCCTTTGAGCGGTTCTGTCTCTGATATATTCAAAAGACTGACTTCAAAAGAGTCTTAATAATGATCATCATCTTTTTTCTCAAGTAAAAACCAAAAGCCCCCATGAACTACAAGATAAACATTCTTGGATCTGTATTATCTTTTGGATATTATCACTGATTTGAATCAGACTTCAAGACACATTTACATTTCCTTATGACTGATATATTACATTCAGTTGAAAAGGAAAAATGGTTTGGTTTACTTTAAAAAAAAATGCTAGCATTCGTCATCACACACACTTTGATGTTGGGCTTATATCACAGATTTCTTAATAATTTGAATTAGAGGAGGGACTGCAGTATGCCTTCTAACTCTAATGCTAAATAATAATGTGCTTCCTCTTATCTCAATTAATATGAGTTTTTTTAATTAAAAGGATTATTAAAGTGTCTTTTTGAAATCATTACCCTGATTAGCATACCATTAGCTTACATGCATCTCGAAAAATAAAATAAGTATAAGTGCTAGGCCAAAAGAAAGGCCTGCTTTTCTCCATAATAATGAAAGTAATAATCAACAGCTGCAGATGTGAGGTTTATTTGCTAAATACGTAGGTTATAAAACTCACAAGACTGTAGCTACTTTGTCTGCAATAGACTTGTAGTCTCTTTTCACACAAAAACATTCACTAAGAAAATCCTTGTGGGTATCAGAAAGGAAATTTTCTAGCTTTTAATCTTGGAGATTATGATGGTCTTTTTGTTGTGGACAATACTTAGCGTAATGGGGCACTGATGTCTGTCTGAAAGCTGTATGCACTGCTTTAATAGAGGTTAAAGACAGTTTCTATTGTATAAACCCAAATGTAAGTGGCAAAATATGTGTTAGAAAGAAGGTGGAATAAGTGATTGTGAAGATAAAATAAATAACATCAAAATGTTGCCCAGCTGATTTCCCTACTTTATGAAACAGAAAATCACTCAGCTAATTTGTTTACTCTTTTTTCCTGGAACTAAATGCCTGGTTTTCATTAATGTATGATTTATTGTGCATTTAAATAGACAAACTCTATGAACCACTAGAGACAGTTCAGGGTCTGTTATGGTATAGCTGTTAAACAATGTTTCAAATAGGAACTTGGATTTATTTCTTTGAAATGCACCTTTTGCTCTTGGTGAAATTTGAAGCCTATTTTTCTCCTCCTGCCTAATTATCCTTTTCTAATTTTGTCAACAAATCAACTTAATAATAGGCTTAATTGTTTACCAAACTCAGGATGTGGTTTAAAAATGTCTCCTAAATGGTTCTCAGCTTGGAACATGTGAAAAATAAGGATCTTAAGCGTTTTTTAACAAGAAAATAAATTCAATAGGTAATAAAGAGCGTGAAATTTTACATGAAAACAAAGAAGGTTGAATTTTATCTCTCAGAGGAAATAGACAACATGTGCCTAAAACAAATGAACAGGGTCCATCTCACGTTTTACTTCGATGAAACTAGAGGAAGTAGTGACAAAACAAATATTCAAATATGTCCTTGGCATTTTTTTTTGACAAATTATGAAAGAGCTGATGTATCACCATGCTTAGTCTGTTCTCGGGACTTTTGCTTACAGTTAGTGTGATTTCTTTCGCAGAACCACATGTGGTAGCCTAATTCCTAGTGGTCATCTACTTCAAATTCAAATTGCCCAAAGCAAGTCCATTTAGTGCTGCTCAGGAACTTTTGCACTCTAATTCCTTTAGAGTCTTCTTTCTTTTCTTCAAGGAAGAATAGGCCATGGCCTTAGTGATATCAGCTAATATTTTGAGGTTTGAATAAGGATGGGATTCACTTCTTCTCATATATATATGATGTGGTTATTGGGAATCAATAATCAGTATAGAAGACTAAAAACTCCAGCATTTTATTCTTTTCATTTTAATAAGAAAACGCACTGCAGTTTATTATATGAATCATGCTCTACATTTTACCACTCTTCACTGATCATAAAGACACCCAAAGTTACTGAATCAAATGGAGTGACTGTGTCATAAAAATTTAAAATCAGGCAGAATGTGCATTGTGCTAATAGAAGTAAGCAAATACATGTTTGGAGTTTTTTTGTAGGAATGCAAAAGTATTGTTTTAAGAAAAATCACCTTGCTGAAATTACCATCAGTTATGAAATATGAAAGAGACTTCACACTAATAAAAGAGACTCATGGCTATTATCAAATTATTCCAGCTGCCTCAAAGAACATAGAGTTGACAATAATTCTGTGTTGTCTTCATGGAACAATGCACTTTGATACTGATCAAATAAAGTGATATAAAATAATCATTGAGGAAGGTCAATCATGTTTGATCACCTAGTCACTGGACGTTTCACCTTATTTACCTCTTTCTACAAGCCCTGACTGCTGCAGTTTACCCACATGTTGACCACCTGGATTCGCATCACTTTTTTTTTAGGAAATACCATTGGGAAGATTTGCTTTGAACAAAGTTCTTGTCTCTTTTCTTCCAACTGCAACCCTCATATGAAAGGAGTTTCTTCTGCATATAATTTATAAATGTCAAAATAATTTCTGGTAAGATGATGGCAAAAATAATGGTAAATAACTTTCTACTGAGGGCTGATAAATCTTCCTTCACACTTAATGATTAAACTCCCATTGACCTCCATCAACAAAATTAAATGTTTAGTCGTAAATTAGCCTTCTAATTACTCCTCATTATTCAGCCATTTCAGCCACTTAATCATGAATCCTTTCCAGCCCCTTCCATGAACAGCTGCCAGCTTGACTGAGGTTTTTTTGTTGCTGTTTGATTCCCTCACTGGTTATTGACAAGAACAGTCTATACACAGTATTTCAGATGCAGAGTACTACCCAGAGAAGCCTGATCAAGGACATGACACTTCTGTGTACACAGCTTCCAGTCATGTTTTCTGAACTGTCACATTATAAACTATTGTTCAGTCTAATTTACTGCTGATGTCTTTTGGTCTCCCTTGGCAGTACTTTGGCACCTAGATTTCTTTGTATATCTCGAGTAGTTTACAGGTTTGGGGTTTGTTGTGGTTTTTTGGGGGTTTTTTTTTGGAAGACTTATTACTACCTGATTTTCCAAACTAAGAACACCAATTTAAGAGACAGTTAAGGAGCTGCACATATGAGCACATATCACAGAACCACAGAATGCTTTGGGTTGGAAGGGACCTTAAAGATCATTTAGTTCCAACTCCCACACCATGGGCTGGGATACCTTCCACAAGACCAGGTCACATCCAACCTGGCCTGGAACATTCCCAGGGGTAGGGGAGAGAGAACTCATCTCCCAGCATGAATTTCAAGCAAATGACACTATGCCGATCCCACATCCATATAAAAGTTTCATTAAATTTTCATGATTCAGCCCTTCTGGCCAGTTTTAGGGCCAGACTAAGAAGGATTTAGGATTTTTTTCGTGTGATTGCAATGTAGGCAATTATCTGATTAATTATTTTATTCACCTTTTTTTTTCCCCCATGGTGTTATGTTGCCACATTGTCTGCCCAGGGTTCACAGGATTTAAGTTAGAAATATAAGAATTAAATGTGGAGGCTTAGGAGGCTGGTAAAGCTCTTTTCTCCTCACTGGCACACATTATTTCTTCAAGTGTTTTTAATCCATGATATATTTATTTTAATTGCTTGTTGTAAAAATAAGTAAAGTATAATTTCCTGGAATTTGCCCCTCTTCATTTTGCACTGGTGACACAATCATCTTCCCATGCCGTTCTTCAAAATGTCAATGAATGCGTCCTTAGAGCAATAACAATGGAACAGTTCTCCTGTTAAGAAGTTTTATCCCAAACATAAAGACTCATGTCTCCCTGAAATGGCAGTACCTTATCCATAAACAGTGAACCTACATAACAGGTTAGAGCAGCAAGTTAAGAATATCGTATCTAATTAAAACCACAGGTGAAATTTAGATCAGCAAAATGCAATTATCTGAACCAAAGGACACCTGGGTTATCTCCTGCTCTTAGAGAGGCTGGCATGGGATCATTAGTGACCACATGTAGTCACAAGCTAATTTTCCGTCTCATCTGAAACACATCATCTCCAGCAGCACAATAGCCAATGCACATGCTGGGACAAAAATTGAGAGTCAGTCTATTAACAGAAATGTTGACAGCACCTCTCATAGCACCTTGCTGTTTGTTGGGTTCCTCTTCCAGCATGACCCTGATTATGCAGCTGTAGGTGAATAATTTATGTTCTATATTGGATTTCTGGGCCTGTGCCTGCAGCAGCTTCTGGCTGTTCTATTGAAATAGCACCTTTAACTTAAACCCTCTGTTCTGTGAGTTCTCTGTACTGCATTGATGGAAAATAAGGATCTGATAATTACAAAGAAACTTAGATGAACTCCTGATATGTAAAGATATTTTTTAACTATTGTGCAGTCATAAAAATGTGGCCAGAATTAAATGGTCTTGCTAGGACATAATCACTTGATTGTAAGACGTCTTTAATCAATAAACAATCCATATTCCCACTCTTCTTGTAGATTCTACATTCACTGGCAATCAAGCTGTTAAACATAAAAATTAAGGCTAGAATTTTTTCAGTCACCATAGCGCCTTGTATTCCTGCTTCCAGGCCATGGCTGTACCAGTCACCCTGCTACTTGACAAGTCATACCTTTCACAGTGTGATGTTTAATTAGAGTTATTCAAGCTATTAGCTATTTGTACTGTAAGGCAAAGGGATTAGAAACCAAAAAAAAGTGCATGCAGTGCCCAAGGCAGGTTGAAAGAGTTGAATGAAGCACACATTTTTCCTAACACAGTCCTGTGCTCCTGTGAATTTGATGCAGTTGTCAAACAATGTCACTTTGACGCATGGTAGCACTAGATAATCAGATTACAATGAAAAACAATAAAATGGGAATTGAGCTGGGTCATCCTTGACCCACTCTGTCTTTCACACTGGGGATCTTTCAAAGGTATCTGATGACAGGGCAGCCAGAGGTCCATGTCCTTGAATAACTCAGTAGCTGCTTTAAATAAAAGTCAGCTCTGCTTTCCTTCCATTGCAGTATTTTCCATTCAAATCTCACGTCTCTGGTATATTTGTCTTCCCTGTCACTTTCCTATTGTTAGCCTTATAGAGAAGCAAAACTAGAAATGTGAAAGTGCAACAAACATGGAGTCATATAATATCCTGAGTTGGAAGGGACCCACAAGGTTCATTGAGTCTAACTCCTGGCCCTGCACAGGACACCCCAAGAGTCACACCATGTGCCTGAAAAGATTGTCCAAATGCATCTTGAACTCTGTCAGGCTTGGTGCTGTGATCACTTCCCTGGGGAGCCTCTTCCAGTGCCCAACCACCCTCTGGGTGAAGAAGCTTTTCCTGATACCCAACCTAAACTTCCCCTGACACAACATCAGGCCATTCCCTCTGGTCCTGTCACTGGTCACCACAGAGAAGAGATCAGTTCCTGCCCCTTTGCCTACCCCTGTGAGGAAGCTGTACACAATGGTGAGGTCTCCCCTCAGTCTCCTCTTCTCCAGGCCAAACCAATGAAGTGACCTCAGCCGCTCCTCACAAGGCTTCCCCTCTAGACTCTTCACCATCTGTGTAGCTCTCCTCTTTCATAACCTCTCTTCTCTCCCTCATTCTGCTAACTAGGAAAATGCAAGAGGGTTTCATTTACCTTTATAACTGGGTATCAATCTTTAGGTGATTTGATAAAATTCAAGATATCTTTGCTACCTCTGGACTTGATCAGTGTTGTAGTTTTCTCTCAGCAACCCAAAGAATTGCTGCCTCATTCATTTTGCAACCCAGGTGGGGTATTTTACATCTTTTTCCTAAGAGGGGGTTTTGGGGTCTTTTCAGCATGTAAATCTAATACTCATTCCCAAACCCAGTGCACACACTCAGACAAGCAGAAGTCCAAGCTGCACTGAGGCTGGGTCTCTGGGGTAATGCCCTTACTGAACAGAGGTTTTATTTGTTCCACACCTGACTGTCTCAGAACTGGCTGTTTTAACCTCAGGTTGAAATTGCCTAAGGCAATTTGGGATGATCCTTGGATTGCCAGTAGAGTCAACAGTTTGCAAAAAAGGCTTAACTTACAGAGCTCTGAATGATCTAGGATCACAGGGATGAAAGACAAGATTAAAAAAAAGGATGTGTACTGTAGTCCCCAGACAACACTGAATTGTTCTCTGCCGTCTATGATCTCAAGCCTTTCTTTTCGTAGTGTGAACTAGTTAACTCAACAGTGCTGTCCTGCACCCTATTACACATCATTAATGAAAAAAGTGAATTTTTCTTTTTTCCATTCTCCCTGCCATCAATGTTTCCTCTTTTCTCCATCACTTAACCTTTATTACAACTCTTTCTCACTTAAACATCCTAAACTCCTAGATGTCCTGGAAGACATGCCAGGTATCCCACCACCTCTTTTCTTGGTTTTAAACACTTTTTATTTAATTCATATAGATGATCATAGCTGATTCCATAACCACTGCCTCCGCTTTCTGTGAGAAGAGTTTGTTGATCTCAACTCCATTAACAACATAATATATGCCCAAATAGACATCTAACCACTAGATATGTCACCAGAAAATATATAAAGCGTACTTCTAAACATATTTGTCTTTTTAATCAGGTGGCCAAATAAAGAGAAACTGAGTGAATGTTACAACAAAGCCTTGCTTCCTAGGTTTACAAGTAGGCATGTCCAAATTGTAAAGATGCTACAGTTGACTGATAATTTTCAAAGGACAATATTGTTTGGAAACTGGTCTAATTTCTCACTTCACTACTTTAGTAAGACCTTTACTTTTGTAAGTTACATTTATGTGTTTTTTTAACAATTTTTGCTATATCCTTCTGGCATGTTCAGAACTTACATTTTGCTGGCAAGGAGCACTTCCAAGGCCCAGTTGTTTCCTACTCAATTCTCCTGTGCAGTTCAGAAATTCAGCAGGCATTTCTCAAGCATAGCATATGTGGGAGATGCTTCAGCTGAGTCCTCTCTATTTAAGATTTTCAGAGGAAAAAAAATTTGGATACGCTAGGAGACATTTAGTCGCTTCTAGAGAGCCTGGATAGCACTTTAATTCGTGTTCAAATTGTAATCCAATAAATTTTTCAGGAGTTATGTATTTGGTCAAGCCTCACAAATTTCTAATTTTCCCTTTCTCAGCTTATTTAATGAGAATATCTTTATACATAACTCATGACTAACTTTTGCCTGGATTATTTTAACAATATAGTGTGAACTCAAGATCACTAGAGACTGAGTCTTCTTCCTGGAGCAACGTCACTGGTATTGGGATGCAACCAGGTCTTGTGTATGAAGTTGTGACCTCAGCTCAACACATATCCTGACAAAGGTACAGTTTCAGTTATAATGGAAAAGGGAAGGAATTTCATGTTTTGTGGTGCTTTACCATCTTATCTCCTTTCTTTCATAAACTGGTTTAGGAAAAATCAGAATAAATTACTGAATAAACCCATCCACATGCTTTCAGAAAGGAATTCAGGAAAGATTAAAGTGAAATACATCCCTTGTGGCATAATTATATGGTGGTTGACCTAAGAGATTCTAGTGTTTCCTGGGAAGCTTTTCTGATTTATTATGCAAATCTACAAGTTATTGACCAAATAGACTCTTCTGAAGCTGCTATGAAGTCAATGAGTACTTAGGAACACTTCAGCAGTCACACGATTGTCAAAGCAGACAGTAAGAGCTTCTTTGCATCACAATAGTGCTACCTTGTGCCAAGGGACCTTGGTGCTCATACACGTACAGGATATCGATTTCATTTGCTCATAAATTCATATGTTATCTTTTCTTAGAAATTAGTTTCTATTTTCCATAGCCTAATAACTCAGAACTACATTCATCTGTTTCTTGTAAACTATCAACAAAGGAATGGGTTGAAACAATTTCATTTAAACAAAAAACACTCTTAGAGACTCTGAAAACTCTCTTTTTTGACGCCAAAATCAAGAACTTTTAAAGTATGTACTCCAAGAGGCCCAAAGATGATGAGATGATGTATAATACTTCAACATCACAAATTATCAAGTATACAGTCAAAGTATTTAGCATGCTAAGCCAGAAGTGTCAATGGAATTACTGCTTTTTCTTCCATATGGCATCCTAAAATGTTTATGTTCACTTGCCCTTTGCTGCAAACAGTGTAAAAGGAAGGGTTAAGAACAGGGTTTTACCATCAGAGTGTGACGGCGCAGCAAAGAGCTGTCTGCTCTCTCTCAGCTGCTGCATTCAGGCCCAGATGAAAAGACGAAAGAGAGGAACATTCCTCCGCACAAAGGTTACAGAAGATGCCCAGATGGGTGGGGGCTCTTTGGGAGATAAAGCTTTGGTAAATACAGTAGAGCATAAGCTGATAATATGAAGAGACATCAGGAGTTCCTGACAGGACTAAGCTTCAGATGGGCTAAAAAGTAAAATCTTCTATCTAAGGTTGTAGAGGGAATTATTAATACTTCATTGAACAGGTCACCCAGAGAAGGTTTGAAGTCTTCTCCCCTGGAGATGCTCAAAAATCCTCTGGACACAATCCTGAGGCTTTTGGGGTCCCTACTTGAGCTGGACATGATGGCCTCCAGTAGTGCCTTCCAATGTTATGCATTCTGTCATTCTATGATTGAAAGGGTTTTAACCACCTAAAGCCACTAGTTTGAGAACAAGCCTAAAGAGAAGAAGAGCTCACTTTTCACCATTTGTGCATGGGCCTGTTTTTCTATGTCAAGGATTTGCAGCTAATTTTTGTTCCAGTTAGAGTAAGTTTTAGAGATTCACAGCTCTCTTGGGAACAGTTATGCTAATTTATTAATATATTATACTGTTGTTTAAACTCTATTTGTTAAATTCTGCTTCAGAGTTATACAGATCTGTTTTAAAAACCTGCTTCCTCATTTAAATTTTTTTTGTACTGTACAGCTTTGTATTCTAGACCTGTAATAGTAAGCAGCAACAGATCCTTAAATGAATCAACATTATCTGGCACCTCTAATTAGCTACCACGGGGAGCTAACAACATTATCATTACTCTAACTAATAAATTATGTTTTCTTACCTGAGTTCACAATGCCCATTTGCTAGTGCCAGTACTGCTAATCTGTGACGACCACCCTGGTGTTCTTTCAATATCTGTTCTAATAAGGCTCTTCATTGAAGCCTGCTGTGATTGTTGACATGCATTATAATGCCAGCTTAATTACTAAACTACTAAAATGTACACGCTCATATGAGCTTACAGCTCTGAAGCGCTTCCTTTAGGTAACTGACAGCAACATAAAACAAATGCTTAATATGTACTGCCGAGAGAAAAGGAGGAGGAAATTTGAAACTTTCCTTTCAGTCACTTTCTAGCATCTGGATGAGGTGATATTTTACACTGTGAACTCCAGTTGTGGAGCACATGAAACATTTTTTTCTGGATAAATCAGTGTTTCACTTTAAGAATTACTTCTACAAGTCCCCTTCCTTTTCCTACATTTCCACATTTTAGTGCTAGATATGGCAACCCACAGATGCAGCTAGGAGAGACAAATGTTATCTGTTGCTCATAATATTATGATTACTAATTAAAAAAAAAGCAAAAAGCCCTTTACAGGTAACGACAGGGTTTTCACACATGCCAAAGACTTGAACTTTAATCAACCAAAGACATGAAAAATGCTTACTGTTCTATGCAGCTCACATTTTTCTAGCAGCATTATGCAAATATTGTACTATTGGGAGGTTCAGAGTGATGGATTTTTTGAAGGACAGTGGGTGCAGTGGCCTATACTTTGACCCTGATTCATTTCTAATACCTTTTTATCTCAGAAATATACTTAAAGTAAGTAAATTTATAAATTTGAAGCTGACAATACAGCTATATGTAAATAGATGGAAAAACATTAACTTTGGGGAGAAAATAAAGGTGTAGAACTCAATCATATAATGTAAAGGAAGAGCTGGAGTGAAGGAGTATTAAATGAGCAAACTCCTTAATGGATGCGCTATAACTGTCAACAACAAAGCTGACAAATGCTCTATGTTCTTCAGCAACATATTATGGTTCAAAGTATGAAACAAAACAGCTAAGACACTGAAAAGAGTTTTCTGGAATACCTGATGCTGTGGATTTGGGGTAATAATTTTTTCCCTACATTTTGGCTTCAAAAGTGAATTGTTCAGTTTCAGTCTTCTTTTTTCATGACCAGCAAATTAGTTGAAGAGAAGGAAAAAAAGTCCATAAAGTACCTTGCAGTGAATTATTTTAATTCCTATTCCAATTTTGTTTGTTGTTTTATTTTGTCATAATGACTGTCATATTTACTTTTCAATTCAGCAAATGCAAACCGTATGTGCAATTCATCAAAGTTTCAATTGAGTACTTAATAATCCTGCCAGTGATCTCCTTGTTTAATAAATCCTCTCAGACAATTTCAATTTTGCCTACTTTAACTTTCACCCACTTTCCTTTCCTAACACAGCACAAAGAGTAATTTAGCTTGAATCATCTAATAATTTTCAGTCATTTACTCATGAGCAGTCCTTAATTGCAACTGGAGTAGCTATCCAACAGAACTGTGAGCGTTACTACTTGTAAACATTTTTTTTGTGATTATACTATCAATATTGGGAAACTCAAGCTTTCCTTTTGTGTTTGAAGAATTTCAAAACTTGAGCACAGTGTTTAGTGCTGAATCCCAAATTATATAAACTCAGCAAAGCCATATTGGGTAAAGTAACTACAAGAGAAATGTAGAGGGAATCTGAGTGTAACTTTGACCTTATACCTTCAGAATTAAATTCCCATTAGCCTCACTGGAAATTCTGATGAAGCACACTAATGCTGAAGACCCAGCAGCTAACATCCAGCAGTTCACAGTCAAGCATAGGTGACTAAACACAGAGGTTAAAATCCACACACACTAAATTGCCTTTATGACCTCTGACTACTCAACTGCTGGAAACCTTTGATCAAGTCTGTTTCTTAATAAGATATTAATACGTCTTAAAATGTCAAAATATTAAAAAGGTGAGGTCTGCCTTCTTTCTTCCAAATGCTCTCTTATTCTAAGAAAAGAAACCGAGCATTAGACAATCATTTCATTATAGGTTTTGTAAAAAACAAATACATCTTGATATTACTTTGAAACAACAACCTGAGTCATGTGATACTGCAATTTATATCTTCAGAGAGTACCATCTGGTGTTAAAAATCCAGTACTATAAAGGCTGACACTTTTACAAGAGAGTCTTGGCCTTGAGATTCGTGATTTCTGATTAAAGTGTTTTGTTGTTGTTTTGGTTTTTTTTTCCTGGGCTACTGATAATGACAATCTCCTTCTGTACGTTGCAAGGAAAATGATTTCATGGAGAAAGTAACACACATATATAGTGCTCTCGTAAGAACCTGTAGGAGTCTGATTAAAACCAGCAAGAGATATATATCAATGTAAATCTATTTCTAGAATACTCAAGAGTACTTGGGGAGGTGCTATTTCAATGCTTTCAGATGCCTTTTTTTTTTTTTTATGATGCAACAGGAGAAATTTTTATTTCAAATGTTTCTAATTATAGTTGTTACCACAGTTGCTACATTGTTGAACTCATCATATTTAGTTTGGTTTCCTTTTGTTTGAGAACTCCACTAAATCCATGCATTCAAAACACTTACTGAATTGCAAGTTTATTTTTATTTTCTCTGTCTCTTGCCATTTTCCCTCAAATCACAATGATAGCACAGCATGCAGGGTGTTACTGTGCTAGTGACTCCATCGATTAGGAGCACACCAGGCTGCTTTGACAGGTGCAGTGGTTAACACAATTTGGCTGCTCAGATCATGAACCTACAGCTCCACAGACCTAACCTCATGGCTGCTCTACATTCTTAAAAATGGTAGAAGTCGTATTGAGAAAAGTAATTACCGAATGTTGTGCACTGAACATTCCGTGCAGGGTTGTGCTTACACACCCCTGAGATGATATTTTTTGTTTCTAAGGTGGGTCTATATTTCCAAACTTGCTAAATCTGACAACTTGCTGCATGATGTGCTCTGTAGCAGGAGCATCACTGTAAGCTGTGTGTCTGCACCCTTCATATAGTTGTGCTAAAGGAAATGGAGCAGCATCAGTGCACATCTGTGTAACTGAAATAATTAGGCTTATGGTCACAGTTTGGCAGTTTAGGACAAGTTTCTTCTTAAGAGGAGGGTATTTTTGTTCTTAGAAAATAACATTAGCAACCACTGAAATTGTTTGGTTACTCTGTCCTTGTCCATTCGGGAGTTTTGAAAGCAACCTTGTTCTTGCTCCTAACAGAATATGAACACAGGGATGACACCCATCTCATTAACTATGGGCTCTTGCCCTCTACATTTGTTCATTTAGGTAATGAAGACATCTAAGGCACAATGAATATGACTAGATTGTATTTTTCCACTGAAAAAGAAAGCTACTCAGGGCTCTAGCTCAAGTGGAGATGTCTGCAACTATAGTCTCTATATTTATTACCTGTGTTGTCGCTGATTTGTTAGGCACCCAGTTTTTCTTCAGTTTGTTACCTTCCAAGATGGCTATAACAGATGGTATAATTTCTTGTCTGTGTTATGTTCCTATTCTATTCCTGTCAATATGCACACTTATGAATGAATTTCAGCCTGTCAACCTTGCAGAACACTCTGCGAAGGATGTGAGTATTGCAAATAGGTACTGATACACATTGGCAGGATTTGTTCATTTATCTCAAAGCAATCATAGTGAGTTTGGCCAACATGTGCACACATGGCAAATTAATAGGCATCCTGCCACACATCAATCAAAAGTTTAATATATTGTTCCCTCTCAGCTATTCCACTCTTCTACAGATCTGTTCTCTCACTTAAATCACCTCTAGAAACAGACACATCTAAAAGTGAACTTCAGGATTTGAAGATCTGTGTTGCACTATGTTCATCTTACAGCATGCTAAGATTAGTTTTTTCCTACTACTTAGGACCTGCTGAGAAAGAACTATTTTTGCTATGTAGTAAGAAACGATGATGGTCTGAAAGGCAGCTGTCCATTCAGCAGTATACCCATGTTCTCTTTATGAATAAAGTTCTTCTGAATATTTTATTTCTTTTGCACTTAGCTGTAAAAACAGATACAGGCAAACAGAACATGTCTTCCCTAAAAGCATGTACTGTATAACCAAAGCTCTTGATGTTCCTGAAGTATCACAGGTAACTTCTGCAGTTCTAGGAGCAGCAGTGTGATCTGTCCACTGCTTGGCTCTAATATTTCTTAGTAGCTTTCCCCAGAGGAAACTGCAGCTTAAAGAATTACAGATAATTTCTTTTTTCTCTCAATTTGTTTCACATGTCCCTGCTTGCTGGATTTTATTTTTTTTTAACTCATGAGTCCAAGTTATTGCTCTTATATCTAGAAGTCAAGGATCCTCTTATCCAACATGCTCCACATTTATCTCACCAAAAGAAAAGTACATAGAAATGCATCAAGCTGGCTGCAAAGGATTTAAGTTCAAGACTCTTCCTCATGGGCTTGCAAAAGATTCTGTTGTAAGAATGTTTTTGATTTGGCTCCAGACACCTTGAAAAGTTGGAGTTTGTTTCCATCCAGCATGATGTCAACTCAAGATTCAAAAGATATTTAATGGGATTTAGATAATCAGGTACAGATTTATACATCTGAGTTATCACCTCTTTATAGTCCCCAGAGAGAAAAATTTGCTATTCCATGATAAAATTAACCTTATCTTCCTAAAACAGATATTTAAAAATGCCTTCATTGATTGTAGAGATTTGCAAGAACAGACAGCAGAGACTAATTCAGATATAGCCAAAGCTTTGTAATATAAATCCCAAACCTATTATATTTTCTTAGTTTTGACCTTAACAAGTTTTTTTACCCCTGTATTTCCCCTCTAATTTGTAGCACCATTTTTGTTCAACATATGGTCTCTGCTCCTCTGAATTTTCAACAAATAACAACATCATAAATAGCTTCAGTATCCTTAATCTGTCTATGTCTTGTGGAACAATATATATTTGGGGGTTTAATTACTATTTATTTCATTTGCTTCAGCAAGGGCCCTATGTTTATTTACTCTGTTTTTCTCTTACAGGAAAATATGTTCTGGTGGTAAGTTTTGTGCATCCTCCCGGATCAAAACTCTCTTCTGTAGTCAGATTCCCTTTCAAGGAGTTGAACATCTTGGGATATCTTCTTTGTTTATTTTCTTCCTGTAGCGTTAACAGGGTTCAGCTTCAGGCATGGTTAGGTCCCCAGGCCTTATTCTAAGACAAACACCAGAATAAGAACAGACCAGTTTCTTATGTCACTTTTCTTCATCTCTATTAAAATGTCATCCAAACCCATATGCTTTTCTCCTCTTGCCTAGCCCTCTTTCTTTTTCTCTATTATTTACCTTGTGACTAAAGACTTCATTAATTCTGGTACATTGTGTTTACACACTGTTTTGTTTCATTTTGCCATCTGTCCGTTCTGCTGGGGGAAGCACTTGGGGGAAAGAGTTTCTATCAGAATCCACTGATCAGAAAAAGGCTGTGTTGTGTTGGTGCAATACAGATATTGTAGAATATAACATTCTACACAAGTTATAAATTTAACAGAAAAAGACGGAGGTGTAAACACTAAATAGAAAAAAAATACCCAAAAATTCATATCAGTGCTTCTGTTGCAGGGAAGAGCAGGAAGCTGAAAAAGATATAACTCTCTCACCTATTTTCCAGGCCATTAAATAAAATAAGGATTTTTAAGAGCATTGTAAGTGTGATTGAACAAGGTCAGGGTTCTAAATAATTCTATTTTTACTGACTTTTAACCTTTAATAATTTTGTCAAGTGTTTCCATGACATGGCAACTGTTCCCCACACCTTTTCAGATGCTTTTCCGTTTCTACGCTTGCTCGTGACTGCACTGCTGACCTTTAAAAAGACCTATATTTCAGGAGTACATTAACAACTTATATAAATATGTGCAGACATTCAGTTGTGTGCACTTTTAGTTCTCTAGGAAACCATGCGTAGTGAAATACGTGATGGATGAATATTGCTGATGATACAGTTTGAAGAATTTTCTTCTCTTTCATGCTCTGTCTCTTTTCCCTTATAAAAACTCAAGGAAGGAAAAGCTTTAGCCAGATATCATTCTGTCACCGGGAGATATTTGACCCAAGGAGGATTCTTTTATGGCCAGAAGTCCAACTGCTTGGTCTGCCCTTCTGAGCTACATATGAGTAATGACCCATGTGGAGGATGATATTCCCATCCTCAGATCTCCAAACTGCAGCCTTTTTTTTTTTTTT